>JXTC01000603.1:57684-110162 GCA_002914845.1 Trema orientale | reverse complement strand
AAGGAGTTTATCGCTCGAAACTTACCTACTACCTCAAGGTACCAAATAATGAGTATTTAGTGGTCTAGAACTGATTTCGTTGTATCTAGCACCTTGTTCTCCAAAATGGCAATTTTCGGTCAATTTTGGTCATTCTGTTTGGAGAGAGTTCAAAACAAGGAGTTTATTGCTCGAAACTTACCTACTACCTCAATGTACCAATTAAAGAGTATTTGGTGGTCTAGAACCCATTTCGTTGTATTTAGCACCTTGTTTTCCTTAATGGCAATTTCGGTCAATTTTGGTCATTCTCTTTGTTGAGAGTTCAAAACGAGGAGTTTATTCCTCGAAATTTACCTACCACCTCAAGGTACCAAATAAAGAGTATTTGGAGGTCTAGAACCCATTTTGTTGTATTTAGCACATTGTTTTCCCAAATGATAATTTTCGGTCAATTTTGGTCATTCTCTTTGATGAGGACATGGCAAGCACAAGAGCTTGGAATGCAGATCCTATTCAAGTTCCCATTGGTCCAATTACAGGGGCACGTGCAAGGAGATACAAAAATGCATTAAGTGGGCTGATTCAAGATATTTAGGCTCAGACATGCACATGGAGGCCCATTGAAGGAGACGAACGAATTTCTAAGCCCATAACAAGCTTAATTCAAGTACAAGAGGGTTAATAGGCGCATAAAAATCAGCTTTGTAAAGACTTGGACGCCAAGTCGTAGCTTACTTTCCTATTTTGCTTATTTTAGGTAGTTTCTCAAAACGATTTATTTGCTTATTTTCTATCCTTTATGGGCGTGTAATAGGCTGAAAATTAAGGGATTAAATTCAGATTGACTCCCTTTTAATTGAGGCTGAATTTAGGATAGTTATTAGGAGGTAATTTTCCTATTTTCCTTTTCCGATTTTGGGTAAGTTGCCTTAGACGTTTTTAGGAGATTTTTGGCTGGAATTTTCGTGGCTTAAGGCCTATAAATTGTTCACTTTTCATTCAATAAAATCAGATCACAATTCATCAAAAATTGAGAGAAATTTCTCTTTGGTTCTTTGAGAACTTAGTCAAACTTATCAGATTTCTCTGTGGCGTTCATCCGTGACTTATCAATCGAGTTTTCCATCCTTGATTGTGGCGTCTTCCCTTATACCAAGGTTCACGCCTCTTTATAGGTGTTGGGTCGAGGTTTCCCATCCGAATCTGATTGTAGAACGGTCCTAGGCATCATCCCTGTTTCGGGTTTCGTCACAAGTTAGCGAGATTCGTATCACACTTTGTAGAGAGTCCAAAAGGAATTTATTACTCGAAACATACCGACTACCTCAAGGTACCAAATAAAGAGTATTTGGAGGTCTAGAACACATTTCGTTGTAGTTAGCATCTTGTTTTCCCAAATGGCAATTTTCCATCAATTTTGGTCATTCTCTTTGTAGAGAGTTCAAAACAAGGAGTTTATTCCTCGAAACTTACCTACTACCTCAAGGTATCAAATAAAGAGTATTTGGTGGTCTTGAACCCATTTCGTTGTATTTAGCACCTTGTTTTCCCAAATGACAATTTTCGGTCAGTTTTGGTCATTCTCTTTGTAGAGAGTTCAAAATAAGGAGTTTATTTCTCGAAACTTAGCTACTACCTCAAGGTACAAAATAAAGAGTATTTGGTGGTCTAGAACCAATTTTGTTGTATTTAGCACATTGTTTTCCCAAATGGTAATTTTCGGTCAATTTTGGTCATTCTCTTTGTAGAGAGTTCAAAACAAGGAGTTTATTGCTCGAAACTTACCAACTACCTCAAGGTACCAAATAAAGAGTATTTGGAGGTCTAGAACCCATTTCGTCGTATTTAGCACCTTGTTTTCCCAAATGACGATTTTTGGTCAATTTTGGTCATTCTCGTTGTAGAGAGTTCAAAACAAGGAGTTTATTCCTCAAAACTTACCTGCTACCTCAAGGTACCAAATAAAGAGTATTTGGTGGTCTAGAGCCCATTTCGTTGTATTTAGCACCTTGTTTCCCCAAATGGTAATTTTCGGTCAATTTTGGTCATTCTCTTTGTAGAGAGTTCAAAACAAGGAGTTTATTCCTCAAAACTTACCTACCACCTCAAGGTACCAAATAAAGAGTATTTGGAGGTCTAGAACCCATTTTGTTGTATTTAGCACCTTGTTTTCCTAAATAGTAATTTTTGGTAAATTTTGGTCATTCTCATTGTAAACAGTTCAAAACAAGGAATTTACGGCTCGAAAATTACCTACTACCTCAACGAACCAAATAAAGATTATTTGGAGGTCTAGAACCCATTTCGTTGCATTTAGCACATTGTTTTCCCAAATGACAATTTTCGGTCAATTTTGGTCATTCTCTTTGTAGAGAGTCCAAAACAAGGAATTTATTGCTCGAAACATACCTACTACCTCAAGGTACCAAATAAAGAGTATTTGGAGGTCTAGAACCCATTTCGTTGTAGTTAGCACCTTGCTTTCCCAAATGACAATTTTCGGTCAATTTTGGTCATTCTCTTTGTAGAGAGTTCAAAACAATGAGTTTACTCCTCGAAACTTGCCTACTACCTCAAGGTACCAAATAAAGAGTATTTGGTGGTCTAGAACCCATTTAGTTGTATTTAGCACCATGTTTTCCCAAATGGCAATTTTCGGTCAATTTTGGTCATTCTCTTTGTAGAGAGTTCAAAACAAGGAGTTTATTCCTCGAAACTTACCTACTACCTCAAGGTACNCAACCAATTTCGTTGTATTTAGCACATTGTTTTCCCAAATGGCAATTTTCGGTCAATTTTGGTCATTCACTTTGTAGAGAGTTCAAAAGAAAGAGTTTATTCCTCGAAACTTGCCTACTACCTCAAGGTACCAAATAAAGAGTATTTGGTGGTCTCGAACCCATTTCATTGTATTTAGCACCTTGTTTTCCCAAATGGCAATTTTCGGTCAATTTTGGTCATTCTTTTTGTCGAGAGTTCAAAACAAGGATTTTATCGCTCGAAACGTACGTACAACCTCAAGGTATCAAATAATGAGTATTTAGTAGTCTAGAACCGATTTCATTGTATCTAGCACCTTGTTCTCCCAAATGGTAATTTTCGGTCAATTTTGGTCATTCTGTTTGGAGAGAGTTCAAAACAAGGAGTTTATTGCTCGAAACTTACCAACTACCTTAAGGTACCAACTAAAGAGAATTTGGTGGTCTAGAACCCATTTCGTTGTATTTAGCACCTTATTTTCCCAATTGGTAATTTTCGGTCAATTTTGGTGATTCTCTTTGTAGAGAGTTCGAAACAAGGAGTTTATTCCTCGAAACTTACCTACTACCTCAAGGCACCAAATAATGAGTATTTGGAAGTCTAGAACCCATTTCGTTGTATTTAGCACCTTGTTTCGCCAAATTGCAATTTTCGGTCAATTCTGGTCATCTCTGTGTAGAGAGTTCAAAACAAGGAGTTTATTCTTCGAAACTTACCTACTACCTCAAGGTACCAAATAAAGAGTATTTGGTGGTCCAGAACCCATTTCGTTGTATTTAGTACCTTATTTTCCCAAATGGCAATTTTCGATCAATTTTGGTCATTCTCTTTGTAGAGAGTCCAAAACAAGGAGTTTATTCCTCCAAACTTACCTACTACCTCAAGGTACTAAATAAAGATTATTTGGTGGTCTAGAACCAATTTCGTTGTATTTAGCACCTTGTTTTCCCAAATGGCAATTTTCGGTCAATTTTAGTCATTCTCTTTGTAGAGAGTTCAAAATAAGGAGTTTATTTCTCGAAACTTTCCTACTACCTCAAGATACCAAATAAAGAGTATTTGGTGGTCTCGAACCCATTTCGTTGTATTTAGCACCTTGTCTTCCGAAATGGCAATTTTCGGTCAATTTTGGTTATTTTCTTCTTAGAGAGTTCAAAACAAGGAGTTTATTCCTCGAAACTTACCTACTATCTCAAGGTACCAAGTAAAGAGTATTTTGTGGTCTAGAACCTATTTCGTTGTATTTAGCACCGTGTTTTTCCAAATGGCAATTTTCGGTCAATTTTGGTCATTCTCTTTGTAGAGAGTTCAAAACAAAGAGTTTATTCCTCGAAACTTACCTACTACCTTAAAGTACCAAATAAAGAGTATTTGGTGGTCTAGAACCCATTTCGTTGTATTTCGTACCTTGTTTTCCCAAAAGGTAATTTTAGGTCAATTTTGGTCATTCTCTTTGTAGAGAGTTCAAAACAAGGAGTTTATTGCTCAAAACTTACCTACTTCCTCAAGGTATCAACTAAAGAGTATTTGGTGGTCTAGAACCTATTTCGTTGTATTTAGCACCCTGTTTTCCTGAATGGTAATTTTCGGTCAATTTTGGTCATTTTCTTTGTAGAGAGTACAAAACAAGGAGTTTATTCCTCGAAACTTACCTACTACCTCAAGGTACCAAATAAAGAGTACTTGGAGGTCTAGAACCCATTTCGTTCTATTTACCACCTTGTTTTCCCAAATGACAATTTTCAGTCAATTTTGGTCATTCTCTTGGTAAACAGTTCAAAACAAGGAGTTTATGGCTCGAAACATACCTGCTACCTCAAGGAACCAAGTAAAGAGTATTTGTTGGTCTAGAACCTATTTCGTTGTATTTAGCACATTGTTTTCTTAAATGGCAATTTTCGGTCAATTTTGGTCATTCTCTTTGGAGAGAGTTCAAAACAAGGAGTTTATTACTCGAAAATTACCTACTACCCCAAGGTACCAAATAAAGAGTATTTGGAGGTCTAGAACCCATTTCGTCGTATTTAGCACCTTGTTTTCCGATATGGCGATTTTTGGTCAATTTTGGTCATTCTCTTTGTAGAGAGTTCAAAACAAGGAGTTTATTCCTCGAAACTTACCTACTACCTCAAGGTACCAAATAAAGAGTATTTGGGGGTCTAGAACCCATTTCATTGTATTTAGCACCTTGTTTTCCCAAAGGGTAATTTTCGGACAATTTTGGTCATTCTCTTTGTAGAGAGTTCAAAACAAGGAGTTTATCGCACGAAACGTACCTACTACCTCAAGGTACCAAATAATGAGTATTTAGTGGTCTAGAACCGATTTCATTGTATCTAGTATCTTGTTCTCCCAAATTGCAACTTTCGGTCAATTTTGGTCATTCTGTTCGGAGAGAGTTCAAAACAAGGAGTTTATTGCTCGAAACCTACCTCCTACCTCAAGGTACCAACTAAAGAGTATTTGGTGGTCTAGAACCCATTTCGTTGAATTTAGCACCTTGTTTTCCCAAATGGCAATTTTCGGTCAATTTTGGTCATTCTCTTTGTAGAGAGTTCAAAACAAGGAGTTTGTTCCTCGAAACTTACCTACTACCTCAAGGTACCAAATAAAGAGTATTTGGAGGTCTAGAACCCATTCTATTGTATTTAGCACTTTGTTTTCCCGAATGGCAATTTTCAGTCAATTTTGGCCATTCTCTTTGTAAACAGTCCAAAACAAGGAGTTTATGGCTCGAAACTTACCTACTACCTCAAGGAACCAAATTAGGAGTATTTGGATGTCTAGAACCCATTTCGTTGTATTTAGCACATTGTTTTCCCAAATGGCAATTTTCGGTCAAATTTGATCATTCTCTTTGTAGAGAGTTCAAAATATGGAGTTTATTGCGCGAAACTTACCTACTACCTCAAGGTGCCAAATAAAAAGTATTTGGAGGTCTAGAACCCATTTCGTTGTATTTAGCACCTTGTTTTCCCAAATGGCAATTTTCGGTCAATTTTGGTCATTCTCTTTGTAGAGAGTTCAAAACAAGGAGTTTATTCCTCAAAACTTACCTACTACCTCAAGGTACCAAATAAAGAGTATTTGGTGGTCTAGAACCCATTTCGTTGTTTTTAGCACCTTGTTTCGCCAAATTGCAATTTTCGGTCAATTCTGGTCATCTCTTTGTAGAGAGTTCAAAACAAGGAGTTTATTCCTCGAAACTTACCTACTACCTCAAAGTAGCAAATAAAGAGTATTTGGTGGTCCAGAACCCATTTCGTTGTATTTAGCACCTTATTTTCCCAAATGGCAATTTTCGATCAATTTTGGTCATTCTCTTTGTAGAGAGTTCAAAACAAGGAGTTTATTCCTCCAAACTTACCTACTACCTCAAGGTACTAAATAAAGAGTATTTGGTGGTCTAGAACCAATTTCGTTGTATTTAGCACATTGCTTTCTCAAATGGTAATTTTCGATCAATTTTGGTCATTCTCTTTGTAGAGAGTTCAAAACAAGGAGTTTATTCCTCGAAACTTATCTACTACCTCAAGGTACCAAATAAAGAGTATTTGGTGGTCTAAAATCCATTTCGTTGTGTTTAGCACCTTGTCTTCCCAAATGGCAATTTTCGGTCAATTTTGGTCATTCTCTTTGTAGGGAGTTCAAAACAAGGAGTTTATCGCTCGAAACTTACCTACTACCTCAAGGTACCAAGTAATGAGTATTTAGTGGTCTATAACCGATTTCGTTGTTTCTAACACCTTGTTCTCCCGAATGGAAATTTTCGGTCAATTTTGGTCATTCTGTTTGGAGAGAGTTCAAAACAGGGAGTTTATTGCTCGAAACTTACCTACTACCTCAACGTACCAACTAAAGAGTATTTGGTGGTCTAGAAACCATTTAGTTGTATTTTGCACCTTGTTTTCCCAAATGGCAATTTTCGGTCAATTTTGGTCATTCTCTTTGTAGAGTTTTCAAAACATGGAGTTTTTTCCTCGAAACTTACCTACTACCTCAAGGTACAAAATAAAGAGTATTTGGTGGTCTAGAATCCATTTCGTTGTACTTAGCACCTTGTTTTCCCAAATCGCAATTTTCGGTCAATTTTGGTCATTCGGTTTGGAGAGAGTTCGAAACAAGGAGTTTATTGCTCGAAACTTACCTGCTACCTCAAGATACCAACTAAAGAGTATTTGGTGGTCTAAAACCCGTTTCGTTGTATTTATGCAAAAATTATCGGTATCTAATTTTGAATGAGATTGTCTCAAGTTGCCACTTGGACAAAGCATGTTTATTAGATATAAACTATAAAGTCCCTCGTAAGATACATATTAGAGTATTAGTACTATACAACTGACTATTAGTTGCAACAATCTATACTCTACTAGGTAGAATATGTTTCTTTGTAGTCATGACCGGTTACAACTCTTCAGAAAACACTATCAACGATCAAGTAAGTCATTTTTTCGAATAAAGTATCTCCATTGGCATTTGAAATAGTTTCGTGTTATTTGTTTTCACAAAAGTATAGATTGATAATAAATTATTATGAAGTTTCATATATAAATTTTGGTCTGCGATAATATGTTCAACAAAACACAGAGAGATAAATAGATAGATAGAAAGAAAGAGAAGATTGGAGCAGAAAATATGTTCAGAAATAAAATGGGAAAAAATGTAGTGATTATTGTATTAGTTTTGTTATTCCTTATTGTTGTTTTTACAGGAGTCCCTTCAATTCCTCTATTTTATCTTGATTATGTTCATCCATATTTTACTATTACAAGATCTAACATTGAAACTCACAGTTCACCGTTATCAGATATAGAAATGAAAACTAACTTTTGCAAAATCTGGGCTACTGAGCAATGAATACACACAAGCGTCTATCTGTAAATGATGTTCATGAAATATATGATCTCTGTCATCTGGTAAAATTTGATAAATGTATGAGAGGAGAACAATAATTATAATTACCGCGGACCTTCAACGTTAAGCAATTTATGCTGGTAATCTTATCTCTTTTGTACATGCAAGTAAAAATAGAAATGCCCACACTCACACAAGTGTATATAATTGAGAAAGAAAAGTATTAAATAATAGGTATTTATTTTCATTTTTTTTTCTAATTACTCAAATTATGCTAGTTGTTAGACCATGATCCAACCGCTAAAAAAAATAGTTACGGATAGATAAAAAAAAATACTTATTGGATTGGGAACTATATATATATATAGTTATTTATTTATAATTATATTACCCAAAATTTGGTTAGATTGCTATATATGCATATTTGTGTGCCTACTTATTTATATGTGATACAAATAGTTAATAATAGAAATATTTTCCGCTTATAATTGAAGTACATAAATGATGCATAATAGGTGAAATATTAGATTCATAGAACATATGTTATCTGGTGCATATTGAGTGCGATTAGATGGAACGCAAAGATCATCTCAAACCTAAATCAAGCAATTTCCTTATTTTCATTGCTGGTGGATCAATTTGCCAAGTTTTGATGAATTTGGACATTTTCTCAACCAGTGGAAAAATTTCACCATTTAGGTCTCCAAGAGGGCATTTTCCTTATTTTGGGAATTTTTGTTTTGTGAGCAAGTTTACAAAGACAATTTTAATTTTCATTCCAATTTTTCAGTTATATTCCACATGTGAAATCCTATTATGTCATGCTTCATTTTCCAACTTTCCTTTTCTTCTATTTTTTTTTTCCTTGTTTAGGTAGATGTCATATTGTAATTTATTTTGTGCATTTTCATTGTATCAACCCAGTTTCTAAGTGCATTTTTGTTTTTGTTTTTTCCCTAGTATGGATACTATAGTGCAATGAAAATCAATAGTTAAATGAGACTGAAAATTTTAGCTTTTATGGATATATGAACTAGATAAAGTTGCAGAAATAAAGAAAGAAGGAAGAAGAAGGAATGGAAGAAAATATTTCTATGTTTATGTAATCATTCGAATCTGTACAATAGGTAAGGCAGGAGATATGTACCGAGTCAATTGTAACAAACTAGACACGTGTCTCTATACAAGAGTTAAAGCTATCTGTCTAGTATCAAGATATGTATATGATTAGTACTATAACTAATTACAAGTTAATACACTACTAATTACAGATGAGTAGTATTCTTATCATCCCCCCGCAAGATCATAGGCCAGGTGAGGACTGTGAGCTTGGTACGAAGTGTGTTGAAGCACTGGGCAGGTAATGGTTTAGTTAGACAATCAGCAAGCTGATCATCAGAAGGTAAGAATTGCACACGAAGAGTACCAGTAGCGACACGTTCTCTAACAAAATGGTAGTCAATCTCCATATGCTTTGTTCGGGAGTGCAGTACTAGATTGGCAGTGAGATAAGTGGCGATGAGGTTATCACAAAGTAGCAGGGGAGGAGATGTACATGGAACATGAAGCTCATGCAAAACAGATTCAATCCAAGAGACTTCAGTAGTACCATTGACAAGAGCCCTGTATTCAGACTCAGTGCTCGATCGAGAGATAACCTTTTGTTTAGAGGAGGACTAAGAGACGAGATTAGATCCCAGAAATACATAATATCCACTCATGCTTCGACGATCATCCGGACATGAAGCCCATTCAGCATCAGTATAACAGGTCAAGGTGAAATCAAGAGATGTTGTCAAGGAGATACCAAAATGAGTGGTACCTTTTAAGTATCGAAGTATCCATTTGACAGCAATCCAGTGTGCATCAGTTGGAGAGTGCATGAACTGGCATACCTTATTAACAGCGAAGGCGATATCCGGACGAGTGAGTGTGCAATACTGTAAAGTACCAACAATACTCCGATGTTGAGACCCATCAGCCAAAGGAGTGCCATCGTGAATAGAAAGTGTTGAGGCCGAGGACATTGGTGTACAGATGGGCTTGCAATCAAACATAGATGCTCGAATAAGCAAATCATGAAGATACTTGGCTTGACTGAGATAAATAGAATCAGCAGTTCTATGTACTTCGAGTCCCAAAAAATAGTGGAGAGGCCCCAAATCTTTAAGTGCAAATTGGGAATGAAGATGAGCAATAAGGCGTGAGATAGTTGCAGAACAGCTCCCAGCAACCGAAATGTCGTCTACATAAACAAGCACGACAATGGCCAAGGAGGATCGAAAATAAGTGACATAGAAGTGTCCGTTTGAGAATTCTGGAACCCCCATTGAGCCAAGGACTGACTGAGTTTATTATACCAGGCACAGGGAGATTGCTTCAAGCCATAAAGAGCTTTGTCTAGCTTACACACAAAGTTTGGACAAGTAGAATCAACAAAACCAGCTGGTTATTTCATGAATACGTCTTCAGACAAGGTCCCATGGAGGAAAGCATTGTGAACATCGAGTTGCCTAATGTACCAATAGTGAGAAATAGCCAATGTAAGAATAATACGAATAGTAGTAGGCTTGACCACTGGGCTGAATGTCTCAAAATAGTCCAGGCCTTCAGTTTGGTGATATCCCTTAGTAACAAGCCGAGCTCTATAGCATTCAACAGAACCATCAAGTTTAAGTTTGAGCTTGTAAACCCACTTACAACCAATGATTTTGGAGTTGAAAGGAGGACGAACCAAGTGCCATGTATGATTTCGCTGTAAGGCCTCAAATTCAGCAGTCATAGATTGTTGCCAAGAAGGATCTGAACAAGCTTCTTTATATATTTGAGGTTCCACAATATTACCTGCAACAACACTTGAATACACTTTAGGTTTAAACACACCAGCTTTAGATCTTATTATCATAGGATGAACATTTGTCGATGGGAGAGTGGCATTCTCAGGTTGAACATGCAAATCAACCACTGGGGAAGAAGGAAGAGAAGGGGGAGGAGTATGAGATAGAGTAGAGGATGAAGAGGGAGAGAAGGAAGAAGAATCGGATGGGGGTGTTGGAAGGGGAGGCGAGGAAAGAGTAGAAAGAGGTGGTAGATCTGTAGGTAAAGAAGGGAGAGAATAGAGGAGGTAGAAGAGGAGGAAAGGGATGGAGGGAGGGATTCAAAAGGAAAAGAGGACTCATCAAAGACAACATGTCGAGAAATATATAACCTACCTGAAGGGTAATGAAAGCATAAGTAACCTTAATGTTGGGTGCTATATCTAAGAAAAATACATTGTTGAGAGCGATATTGGAGTTTATGTTGATTATAAGGGCGGAGGTAAGGAAAACAAGAGCACCCAAAGACATGAAGATGGTCATAGGAGGGAGATTTTTTATAGAGACAATGATACGGAGACTTGTTGTGCAATGTTGGTATAGGTAATCGATTAATTAAATACACTGCAATAGAGAAAGCATAGTTCCAGTAGGGAAGAGGTAAGTGAGCATGAGCTAGCATGGACAAGCCTAATTCAACAACATGCCTGTTTTTTCGTTCAACCCTGCCATTTTATTGGGAGGTATAAGGACATGAGAGCGTGTGAAGTATCCCTAAAGAATGAAAAAATTTAGCTAAAGATCGAAATTCACCACCCCAATCAGATTGTACACGTTTAATTTTGGCATCAAATTGAGTTTCAACTAGCTTTTTAAAGTTAAGAAAAGTTGGATATGCTTCATCTTTAGTCTTTAGCAAATAAAACCAAGTAAATCTGGTATGATCATCAATAAAAAGCAAAAAATATCGAGCACTAGTAATAGAAACAACAGATGATGCACCCCACAAATCTGTATGAATTAGCTCAAATGGTTTCACTGCTCTAGAATTTGACAAAGAAAATGGGAGCCTATGACTTTTGGCATATTGACATGAATTACAAAACTCAAACTTGCTAGACTTAGGGCTAGGTACATTGTATAATTTTAACACTTGCTAAACAATGGGAAAGGCAGAGTGGCCTAGACGCCTATGCCGTAGATTGGGATCCGTAGAGCAAGCAAGAAGAAGTCTGGATGATGATGTTGGATTGGGAAGGCAGGAAGACGAAGGTGGTGGTTGGACCTTGTAAAGTCCATTCTCAAGATGACCCTGAAGGAGTATTTGCTTCGTGACCTGGTCCTTTACAAAAAAAGAAGTGAGGATAGAATTCAATAAACGCTTTATTGTCAGTAGAAAGTTTGGTGACACTGATTAGATTATTAGCAATAGAAGGAGTATGTAGTATATTTTTGAGCAAAATAGGATGAGAAGTAGTGGTAAAATGAGCATGTCCAATATAAGAAATAGGAAGTTGTTTACCATCTCCAACAGTGACTTGTTCGTGGCCATAATAAGGAGCAGCTGAGTCAAGCATAGTGACATCTGGTGTGAAATGGTGAGTGGCACCGGAGTCCATATACCAGGTTGGGTCCAGTACTGATTGAGCCGTGGCAGTGGCAGCAAAAGGAGCAAATGAGTGTCCTGATTGGGTCATATGACCTTCTGGTCCTGCAATTGAGATGATATTGAAATTCTTTGGTCCTGTAGGCTGATATTGAAGGTTTGTGCGGTGAAAACAAATGAGAGTAGTATGCCCATACTTCGCACAGATCTGACATTGAGGTTTTGGACTGATTTGGAGTGAATTTCCAGGAATTAAATTGTGGCTTTCCTGGTGGTTTGCCAAGTAAACTACTTGGTGGGAGAGTTTCTTGGGACTTCAGGAGACAAACTGAGGAACAATCTGAGTGGGGTTCTAAGCTCATGTCCTTGCCCGAATCGAAGAACATGACGTTGTTAACGATCGAAGCAAGCTCATATGACAACGATTTCGCGATACCATACCCGAAATACTTCCATCCTGCAAAGGACAGTCAGGTGTTTGATTGGCAGAGAAGAATGAGAGCTAGCAAAAGGCCTTACTTGTTCTCTTTCGCCGGCGCTCCAAGGCCTCATTTGGATGACTCGATCCGAGGAGAGATCATTGCGCAATGCCGTTCTTCAGGAAAACTATGCAAGCTTCTGAGCTGTTATGCTGGTCCAAGTAGTACTAATTTTTGTGAAGAGCCTTTGAATGTGATGAAAGTGTTTGAAAGATCAGTTTTCTGTTTGCAGCCCACACGAATTTCGGGGTTGAAACTGATTTGGATTGGTTTGAGGGTATTGGAACTTGTTAGTGGAAAGTTTGGGACGAGGAAACCTTTTGTTTTGTAAGAACTGAGCCACGTTGACTTGTGGTGTATTAAGTTGGCCAGAGGGGTTCTGCTGGTCTAAGCGAAATTCATAGCTCAACAACTGGCTATAGATCTCCTCTATACTGGGTTGGTCAGGATGATTATATACTGATGCTACAAATGGATTATACTCTTTATCTAAACCTTGAAAGAGATAAATGAGTTGGTCCTTGCGACTTACGAGTTCTCCAATGGCAGCTAAGGTGTTGCAGAGGCTCTTCATTTTCTGTATGTATTGTATTGCCGTAAGTCCATCCTTCCTCTGGTTCTGAAACTTGGTCCGAATTTCTGTAATTCTAGAAATGGTGGAGGAAGCATAGATCTCTCCCAAAGCTGTCCAGATGTCGAAGGCAGTAGTATAGCTCACAATTTGGGTCATCACACTTTCAGACAAGGAGGAGCATATCCAGCTCATAATAAGCCTGTTGTAGCGCTACGAAGCAGTGAAAGCTGGGTTCAATTGTTGCTGATGTAGATCTAAGAACCGAGGTGGGCAAACCCAGGTGCCATCGAGAAAATCTTCCCAACCATGAGCGATTATGCCATTGAGTAATTGATTTTTCCATATCAAGTAGTTATCGGAGTCGAGTTTGACTGTAAGTGGATAGGTTAAAGAGGGAAGAGTTGGGTTTAACGGAGCTGCCGGTGGCAGAACTGGAGCAGGGTCGACTAAAGGTATATTTTGGGTAGATCGAATTTGGAGGTTTTGAGTGGTTTGATTTTCTATATTTGAGGAGGTGGCAGAGTCAGCCATTGATGGCTCTGGTACCAAGATAAAGTTGCAGAAATAAAGAAAGAAGGAAGAACAAGGAATGGAAGAGAATATTTCTATGTTTATGTAATCATTCGTATCTGTACAATAGGTGAGGCAGGAGATATGTACTGAGTCAATTGTAACAAACTAGACACGTGTCTCTATACAAGAGGTAAAGCTATCTGCCTAGTATCAAGATATGTATATGATTAGTACTATAACTCATTACAAGATAATACACTACTAATTACAGATGAGTAGTATTCTTATCACAACTCTTTGGATGACTTCTTGAATGAGATGGTGTTTCCTTTCAATTTTATGTGCTTTGAATACTCGTGATTTTTAGGGATCCATACTTTGTGCTATCTATCACCAATGCATTGTCACAATAGAAGGATTCAAGCAATTTTGAACTTGGCGGAATCCTTAGACCAAAAAGGAATTTATGGAGCCAAAGAGCCTCCTTTGCTGCATTTCGCTGCAACATATTCAACTCGCCTGGTGAAGTCAGAAATAGAATATTTTGTTCAACATTCCATGTCACGGCTCCTCCTCCAAGTGTAAACTCAAAACCTAACATTGATTTTCTAAAATCAGGATCATATTCAAAATATGAATCCGTAGATATGTTAGATGTTCTAAACAAAATCAAAGATCATAAGAGCAGAATCAACAGATTAGACTTTTATAAATCACTAGTATTAAACAAAAGATTTTTAATAAAACATTGTATCAATTTTCTAGTCTTAAAAGTATACTTGAAAGCTTCTTGACTGCAAGGTGTGCGGCACCTTCTGGAAATTCATCAGAGATCCCTTGGAAGGTTGATTCTGAATGCTTTAAGAATTCTCTAAACTGTTACAACCTTGGATTCTTTTCTCCATCTTGATTCTTCGAAGTACCCGAGTATAGTAGTCAAATCTTGGACGGTAATGGGTGATTTTATTTTTTTCACTCTCTCACACAATAGGGAACTCGGCCACTTTATAAGGAGGGTGGCTAAATTTCTACACTTCCTTTTTGAGAGAATGTCTGAACTTCAGGTATTCGAGTATCTATGTTATGAATATGATTTCTTTAGCTCCAAGAGTCTAGACCATCTCTTATCGATACAACCAGATCTAGAACCACCAATATCTGCAAACATAGTTTGTTTACAAATTCACTTAATCAAAATTAATTGCTAGTTTTCTTTCAAAAAATAATAATAATAATAATAATGATGATTTCTAGTTTTACTATTAGTGCAAAAATACAGAGAAAAAGACACTTACTATGCAATGTAAATGAAGATTTCTCACACGATTCTGAGCAAGTATCCTGCAAGGTAGAATCCCCACAAGGTATGACACTTAATTACACAAACATATTAAAACATGATCTTTCAAGCCAAATATAAGAACATTAAAAATATACAGAGAAAATAGGGATGTGCTAGTCATTGATCACATTTGAAAGTTCACTCTCCACATACTTTTATTGAGGTGGTAATCCGTATTGTGTCTTGTATTAGTGAATCAAGGTCTGCTTCATTTCCGGGTTTGACATAAATAACCTGTTGTGCCAGTAGTGTGAAATCTCTTTCATAGATAGCAGATCAATAAAGTCAATAGAGAGAGAGAGAGAGAGAGAGAGAGAGAGAGAGAGAGAGTTTAGAGACTTAATGATGGATCGTCGCCTCCAACTTCTGGCAGCGAAACTTCACGATTGTCTCGTTTTGATGGTAGAACCCATACATTAAATTGTGTATCAATCTGTAACGACACAACACATGGGAAGATGCCAGTCACTACAAGTGTTCGTTAACTCATTTGAGAAAGTGAAGGAAAAAACATAAATTCTTTAAAGCCAAGACAAAGTGATCTAGAAAGAGTAAAATGTTATGGTGAATAATCAGGGGAACTTGCTGGTTAGCAGCAAATACGAGTCGTGAACATGGAAACATAATATTAGAGTTACTAGATCTAAAACACTATTGGTGCTTGAATAACACAGTGGAGTGAACATTTCTTTAGGATAAATTGCAGCAATAGCTTAGTGATTGTTTAATCTGGTGCTTCTGTGAAAGATAATATACCTCTCTGCAGTATCGTGAACTGCAGTTGCTACATTTTCTAGGGAATGATGTTATGATCCTTCCATCAACAGAGAAGCCAAAGCTGGCATGCTGGTAAAAACGAAGAGAAAATAGATTAAAGAGGTTCATTCAGTACAATAACAACTAGGTTGCATATTAATACAAATCAAAGCTGTTGCTATCCACATAATGCAGCTCGTTTTTATTATTAGTCTCTCATTGACATGACCTTAATAAGCGAGTTCCATAGATAAGGCTCTCTCAGAAATGTCAACAGAATCAAGAAATGTCACGTCCGGATGCGGGAAACATTGACCTGAAACAGCTTACTGTTTTCTTTGTTAACTAGTATTAAAAATCCGAAGTTGCCTTTAACTAAAATGGTAACTCAGTTCAAAATCACCCTGCTTGAAAAGGTGGGATTTACAACCGGAAAGTCTTTCTCAGCCACTGGAGAACGACGAATTAGACCAAAAATACAGTACCGGGATACCAGCCATTCAAGTGGAGAACTAGTTTTGCACATTGGAAGGCCAAAACAAGTATCTCAAGAATGACCCCCAGAACAGCCTCTCGGACTTGTCTTTTTAAAATGGATTACAAAATAGATCAAGGAGACAATTTACAAGAATAAGAAAAAAGAAGGTAAATCAGCCTTGTTATATATATGGTTGATGGATTCAGCATAGAGTAAGATTACCCCAGATGGAATTGCATTCTATAATATGTTACTTAGCCTCACACACTAGTCCTGCCCACAATGCTGCAAAACTGCTGAGTTGNCCCTACAAGAACTATTTGGAGTGTGTCGCTCACAATCTATTTGTCTCTCGTGCATCGCTCTATTGTACTCATATATCAGACAAAAGAATGAGATCCAAAGTCCTCTCTTATGACCATATTAAAATTCAGCAAACCACTTGCAGAATCAAATCTTCTGGGTATTCTAACATGGTGACAAGACAAAAATATCCAAGAGGAAGAGAGGCAAAGGAACTAGTGAAGAGAGAGAAGTAAACTTACAAAACTCAAAAGGGAAAGGACCACTTTCTGATTCAGTTGAGAGAGCAACATAATTTGACTAGCACGCATTTATCAATACTGTTGTTTATCCTTTTGAAAAGTTATCAGATGCAACAACTCCAAATTGCATCCAATAAAATTTCATACATGTTAAAAACCAGAAACTAATTGACATAATGCACACATTACCGCTATGAACGATGCTGCTATTGACCTCTGGAGTTAGTTTTCATTTTTTTGGATAATTAGGTAGCTTGTCTGGTTGAGATACCCGCTAACAGCGATGGTGGCAAACTTCAGGTACACAAAATTTTCCGTATAAGTAATAGTTTCTATACTTATTGATTAAAATTGTTTATTATGCATGCTAGTGTATAAGTTTTTCCATTCTCTGTATGTGTTTATAGTGCTGCTGCTTTATTATATTTCTGTAGTAAATTATTTGCTTATCTACCACATTACAATAACCATATGTGCTTGTCATTATGAAAAAAACTTTGGAAAAAGAAATATAACTGAATTCTTCTTCAGATAAGCTTGACAATATAATTCTCATTTGTCATGAAACTTTAAAAAGAGAAAGTAAGGAGAGAAAGCGGAGTTACCTTCTGGACACAGAGTTTGACAGAAACTAGAGCATCTTTTTTATGATCATCTTCTACCAAGTCTCCCAACCGAAGATCTCGGAGGGAGACAAGAAATTCAGAATCCCATTTCCCGTGCCATCTCCCATCTCCCGTCGATATTGTGATCAGACGTCGTGGATTTGGAGTCATGCTATTCCTTTTACTAATCTGTTGTTGAAGCTCCAAAAATGAAAAACATCACATACCGAAACTCGAAAAAGGTGAATTATAACCAATTAGTTGCTATTAAGCCTTGTATTGCTTAAACATGTATAATAGCTGAACATGTCATTGCTTCAAAATTACTCTAATGGAATTTGGATAATAAGTTAAAAGGTAACATGCAATTCCTATAAGCAAATACGGTTTCACCAACCTTGTTACTCTTTTTTGTACCAAACGAGCCTCAAATTCTATATTTTTGAACTAAACTAAATATATCCCCTTCCGAATTTCGTAAAAGTCTTCGTAATTCGATGGTAGGTTTTAGAGAATTTTCAAAATGAACAACTTATACATTAAAAACCAAAATGAAACCAAACTTTCCAGAGTTATAAAGCAATTCTATAAATGTTGGTTTGCCATAGGACTCATTTATCGACCATCATGAAAAATTTGAAACTGGTACTAATAAAATTTACAAGTCTGAGACCTCGTTATTATTATTATTATTATTATTCACAAAAGTGCTAGAATCTCAGGGCTAGAAAGTAAAAAACTTGAAATTACTCTTGTTTCCATGCCTATTGTTATTGTCACCATTTCATCCACTATCAAACTTTGCACAAATTAAAACAAAGAAAATTGAATAGTAAGCGAAAGAAAACAATATAAATACTCACAATGACATTGAGATTTCTTTTTTTGGATATCTGAGGCTGCAGTCCTATATAAAAGCAATTAACAAAAATATAAAAATATAAAATATAAAATAAAAAAAAAAGCCAAATTTAAATAAAAAAAAAATAGTTTAGTTTAGTTTTAATTTAGTTACCATTGAATTGAAGATTATTGAATTTGAGAAAGCAAGAACGGGCGGCCATTAGTTCACTTAGAGAGAGCGAGAGAAAGAAAACGTTATCCACTGCCTTCTTTAGTGAGGTAGTCGAGGAGTGTTGTGTTGGCCTTTGATTTGCCTCTCAACACGTAACCGGCAACCGCTTATACCAAGTCTCTCCTTTTTTTTTCGTATTTTCTTAATTTGTTCCCCCCCAAATAAAACTACCAAAGACACTTGATGTATCATTGTATCTCCCAAAATCATTAAAAAAAAAATAAAATAAAAAAAAAAGAATAACACTTTTTTTTTTTTTATAAAAAAAAAAAGAATAACACTTGATGATATCCAAAGCACAAAATTTATGGTCAAGTCGATTGGGACTCTCTAGTTGTTTTTCATTATTTTTAGGTTTTATTAAAATTAAACAGCCAATTAATAATGTCTACTATTTTATATTTTTTCTTCTTTTTGTCCCAAAAAACTCGGTTGCGTACGTTACCCAACATTTAAACGGTAAGATTTTTTTTTTTTTTTTTTGGTTCCAGCTCCCGGTAAATTGGAAAGCTGTGTAAATTCTCAAAAGGAAAATGAAAAAATGAGAAGAAAGGGAAGATAACGGAAAACATATTCCTCCAATAGCTTCTATTCTATCACTGCAATATTCACTCACTCACTGTCTGTCATGACTGCCCTTATGGCACCAACATCTTCTCCTCTTCTCAATCACGTTCACTTCAAAGGTTAGTCATTTTGTCCTAATTAATGAAGTGGGTTTTTCATTATTCTTTCTTCTTAATTTTTCGGTTTTTCTAGGATGGCCTCCTCAAACATCCAAACCAGTAACGTCCAATTTCTCAGTAAGAATCTCTTTTATTCGTATTGTTCAATCTGTTAAGGTTATAATTTGTCCCAACTCTTTATCAATCAATACTCAGAAGAATTAGTGTGATTTGTTATGTAGATGTGACATACATGACCCGAAATTGAAAAATAATCCCTTTTAGTCTCTACTCTTATCAAACCTTGGAGTTGGATTGTTCAGAATTGGTTTGCATTCGTTTACAGTGCTTTTTGGGTTATGGAGACTCAGCACGCTTATAACTGGACAACTAATATATTGACAGCTATATTGCTAATTTATGCTCTAGCACATGGATTTTTTGGTAATGGCGTTTATTTAAGATGTTACTACAAATGGAAAATAGATAGATGGTTTCCCACAGAAAGCAAGGAAAAGAGAAGAAACATATACAAGATAACTTATTAATTTGGTGATATGTGTTATAATTTGATGTCCTGAGGTGTTTTCTAATATTGCCAAGTAGTACCATACCTTTGTTTTATCCTTGAATTTTTGTTCTTTCCTTACGGGCTTTTGAGTTCGAATTCAATGTTTCTAGGCTCTAATTGCCTCAAGCTTCCTCTTGGAGAACTAAGTTTATCTTCATATCATTTTATGGGGTTTAATTCCAGTTGTTCACCTACTAGCGTTTTAAGAAAAGAAAGGCAGTGAGTGAGGACTGAGGAATGAGGATTTCATGCTATAGCTGTAAAGCTAATGCTGAGGAAAAGCCTTGTAACAGTTCTTGTTGATTACCTCCATTTATGGATTAATATGGATTAACTTTGACTAATAAGACTCTAAAAGCTTAAAATTTTTAATCATGGTGAATAGAAATAGTTTGTTATGAAATTATAACTAAACATTCAATTCATTATTTGGTAATTGATTATGATAGTTGACAAAGAAAAACAAGGAAAATAGGAGGAAGAAAACACGATCTTCATAGTTGCTTGATCTTCAAATTCTTGCCTCTTGTGGCATGGCAAGTATCATGACTAGATTGTTCTTTAGAAACCAAGTATCATGTTTGTGTTTGCATAAAAAGAATGGTAAGTATAGCTTACTTTAAGGAGAAGAAAGAGTGAAAGTGCGAAAGTTTGATGTTCTATTGAGCAAACAAGTAAGGCTTCTGCTTTGGTTGTCAGGAAAGGAGCAGGTTCCCTACTAAAAGACATACTAAGCTGGTTCGAAGAGTTGCAGGGCGTATCTTGTGTTTCCTCAAATTTGGAGCCTCTCCTGACATTGACTTCTTGAAAGTCGATATGAATTCTTTGCAGAAGGTGTCTAATATACGTTCAGTTGCTGAAGATCTAAAGACTGAGATCTCAGAACCATCACATGCTGTCTCAAATTTTACTGGGAGAATGGTACTATTAGGTGATCTGGACCCTGCTACAGCAAAGCTGGCTATTGCGATTCTAGGTCCCTTCCTATCAGCATTTTCTTTCCTGTTTATTTTGAGAATAGTCATGTCCTGGTATCCAAAACTTCCAGTGGGAAAGTTCCCTTATGTACTAGCTTATGCTCCTACAGAGCCTCTTCTCATTGCAACCCGAAAGCTGATTCCGCCCCTAGGTGGAGTGGATGTAACACCTGTGGTCTGGTTTGGATTGATTAGTTTCCTTAATGAAATTCTAGTAGGTCCACAAGGGCTTCTTGTCCTTCTTTCTCAACAAGTTAGCTAGTAATATTTTACAAGATGCAGGAAGCAAACAATTTATCTTTGGGGTCATTTTGTATATAATTTGTCCTCAAATGAGATATGGCAATTTTCATTTTTCGAACAATAGATAAATTAGAGTTCACCGTTCTATGTTAGTGTTTCTTAATTTTTGTCAGAGGAAATATAAGATAGCAGAACTTGAACTCTCTATTACTTGACTAGAAATGACAACAAATGCAGTATCTTACTCTCCATTTCTCTCAGCATCTGAAACTTACAACAAATGTAAACAAACGATGAACTTGATTTGACTTCAGAAAATTAGTCCAATATTCACAAATGACAATTTTCCTGTTACATTACAGTTTGAGGAAACAATTAGTCGACTGATTTCTCCAGGAACTTCTGCATTTTACAGCCTCATAACCATGGAATTTTTGATTGGCAAGAGAAACTTCACCAGAATTAAACCTGGTCAGACACCATCATCTCCGCTAGTGAAGTACCACCATGCGCACTCTCAACATGTTCCACAAGCGAGACGGGATTCTTACTGCAATTGGGGCAGACATCAATTGTCATTTTCTTCACCCCGGCTCTTTTGTCAGCACCCCTTTTACGGACTTTCTCCACATGATCCAGAAGAGTTGTAACAGAAGGAAACTTTGCACCACATTGTGGGAAAACCTCCAATTGGCCATTGTTGCTAGTGCTGCCACTGCTCTCTGCGACACCATCCTTTGCGATCTGCCATTTTTGGCCAATTTCATTGCTCAACTTTGTCATGCTTGCTTCAGCAGAGGCTCGAACACTTGATGCTGCATTAAGGAAGCTTGTAGCCCACTTTGGTGAAGATGTCAGGAGCTCTACCGGGCTTATGCTCCTCTATTTAACTCCTATTTAGAAGAACCATCAATGGGAAACTTGCTTCGGGTTTCTTTGGTCCAGGACATTTGTGGTCAACTCCAAACCGATGCTTCAAACAATGGTATACCAAGCAGTCCCCGGGCTAGAGTGCATTTTGAAAATGTAAGGATATCCTTACAGCAGAATACAGGGTATTTCTTCTTCGTTGTGACTCTCCCAAGTAATATTTCTGTCTTCAGGAGGATTTAGACAAACAACTTTGGACAAATGACAACAGTGACATCTTTCTCTATCAGCTTTCGGACAATGGTGTTTAATGTAACTATGGTGCTCTTAACAAAACACCTGCCTAATATTTTGACATGGTCAATAGAACAAATCAGATTACTGCAGGAAGAATAGAAGCAATGGAAAATCTTTAAAAGGAAAAGGCAGTCTTCAGTAAAAGATCTTGTCTCTCATTCTGAAAGACAGATTATTGTATTAGCAAGAAAAAAGACAAGCAGCTATTATTCCTGATGCAACAATCATCTTCCCTGTGTTCTATTGCCAATTCGACATGTTTAGTGCAATCCCAAAACTAGGAAATCAAGAGATATGGCAATTCAATGCAAGTCCAAAATGACACTAGAGAGGGAGCAAGAAAACGGACCAGGCGACTGCGATCGCAGGTGAAGGGCAAGAAACAGATCTATTTGCAATCTTCAAAGGAGCAATGGTTTCCCGGATCAGGGAATTCCGGAGTTCCAATTCAAATTCGATTTGGAAAACTACAAAAAGAGAGAAAAAGAAATAATGAAAGAACTGTACATAGAAGACTCGGATTGAAATTGAACGCTGGGAAAAACTTAGTGGGGGGATCTTTATCAAGGAAAATTGCTAATTGGATTCATATTTTAATTCCTTAAAATCATCTGTAGTCTTCATATAACACATTGACGAGCACCCGTTCTGATGAGATGGCAATCAACCTTTTCATATTTTTTTTCCTTTCTTTTTTTTTTTTTTTTTTTTTTTGGAATGGTAATGAACACTAGAAATAGGGACCTCTATTGCCAAAAAAAATGAAAAAAATAGGGACCTCTATATATTAACAGGGTCTCATCATGTATTAATGCACTAAAATATGTAGATACACACATAGACTATGCTTGCTTTCTTAGAAAGGGGGATTCGAATCAACAGACTCGACTTTTCTTCAGTAACAAAGGTCTCAGTTTGGATTTGTATCCAAACTTAATCAATCTTAATCAGCTGAGGATGAATATCACGTCATATACAATAGTCGTTTAATCCAGGCATGCTTATATTATAAGACCGCGCCATAATCTCATATGGCTACGCATGTATATTATTTGAGGCCATCGAAAATATATATATTAGTTATTAATTCTTTTTTTATTTTGAATCATTCGTATTTCAATAACAGAAATGACGAGATTAGCAAAAATGAAGACCTATAACTAAAGCCTATCAACAACAAATTTAATAAATAAATTAAGAGCTCCAGTGCTAACAACATTGCGAATGTTAAATTTGATTTAAAAAATGGCAAAATGCACCAAATTTGAATTTTTAATTCGATGTACGTTAATTATTCAAAACATTATTTTTGAAATTTCATTACTTAATGATTATTAAGTGAATTTTGTAATTATTGAATATAAAGAAGTGTGTTTGTTGAACATTGCAAAGTGTATCAGTAATTGATTAAGTATTGAAAATGAAATACTAAATATTTTAATATTACTGAAATGACACTTTCATAATTAAATTAAAATTGCATTAACTGTCAAATTCGACATTATATTATAATTTATACATGATGTTATATTTAACACCAAATATAGCTAATGTTACATTAAACACACGACAAATATCATTATATTGGAGGAGGAATTTTGTGTTGTATGCTTAATTAGTGCCTTAGCATAATAATAATTTGTTGTATCAATTTAACATTATATTAAGTCTCAAATATAGCATCACGTAACATATAATTGTAAAATCAACATTTTCTAATGCTCCTTCAATTACTTACACTTACCAATACTCAATGACAACTAATTACAACATTATCTTATTAGTTATTAAATAATAAAAATTAATAAAGCGTTCTAAATAACCTAACACATTGGAATTCGGAACATCTCCAATAAAATACTATTTCATTGAATTAATGCCATAATTTAGCATACAACACAAAAAAAAAAATTATTATTTTTAATATGAATTTAGTCTCAAATATAACATAATCATATACCTTTATACTTTTAAATGTACATTTTCGAATACTCAACCAGTACATTCTTCTAATATTCAACCAATTACAAATTAACTCATTAATTATTCAATAATAAAATTAAAAAAAAATTCCAAATAGCTTTTTGTATTGGAGTAAAATTTTAATTTTTGTCAAATTTACTATTATGCTTTCTTTTTTCTTGCGTCAAATTATGACATTAGCAAATAGCATTTACATTAGAGATGGTCCTTAGCATTATATATATGTATATAGTTTGCTTCCTACAAAACAATCAGTACTCAATCAGCACTCAATCAGCACCATAATCCGTCAAAAAAATGGAATACAAAGCCAATCTCGACGATGTACGTAAAGTTCACCATCACTTTATTCAGCAAAAATGTTCACTATCACTTGTGGCCTAAAACTAAGATCAGCAGGCATTATCCAAACGATTCTTATGGCATAAATTAGCAAATATCAATTCATAACCAAAACTTAAGAGCAATTCCCTCAAAATCTTTACTAAAAGTCGTACCAAAACGAGTAAAAGCGACCAAATCATAAAATTTAAGAATGAAAACTATCTTTCATAACATGAAATAGAACATCTTTAAACCATAAGAAGTTCCTAACAAAAAACTCTTTAAACACCCTCTTCCATCAACTCATAAGTAAAGGAGCTCAAGCATCAACTGTCTCGGGGGCCTCCAGGTGAAGAACTTTACCAGTTGGCTTAGCCAAAAGGTCTGTGTGCTCTTGGAACGGAGACTTGGTGAAGCGAGTTTCTCTCCAGAACTCAGGTGTCAGGAACCCATAAGTCTTCAAGAGACACTCAAATGTTGCCTGACCAAGTTCAGAAAGTACAAGTAAAACATCATATACCAATACCCATTTTCTCAAAATATATAAATCACAGGCACAATGTACTATCAAAATTCCCTTGAGACCCACTTCAAAACAGGACTTTCATTACCCAAATTGTCCCAATTATGACGTTATTTTATGCTGGACAGGTTCAATTGCTACAATTTCTACTCTATGTATAATCTCTATTGCTATTAATACCTAGCGCGAACAATAAAAATAACTACAATACTAAAAGCAAATTTTATCCAAAGGGTAATTAGAGCTAAATTAAGAATATAATTTCAATACAAATGTAAACATAATACATAAAAATGAATATAAATAATAACCAAACTAAATATGCAAAAGTACGTATATTAAGAAAGAAAAAAATTTCAAAAAGGGTCAATTTAGACTCGAACCTTGACAAAGTTGCCAAGAGTCTTAGTGGATCCCCTGGAGGAAGTATAGACGTCGACAATACCAGCAAACTGCAGCACCTTCTTGGGAACCCTAGCAGCCACAATCCCAGCTCCACGAGGCGCCGGAACCATCCGTACAGTGACGGAGCCACATTTCCCGGTGACCTTGCAGGGCACGGTGTGGGGCAACCCGATCTTGTTACCCCAGTAACCCCTCCTCACAGGGATCACAGAGAGCTTAGCCAATATGATTGCGCCACGTATGGCGGTGGCCACCTCCTTGCTGCACTTGACCCCGAGGCCGACATGGCCATTTCCATCGCCAACGACGACGAAGGCCTTGAACCGGGTTCGCTGACCGGCCCGGGTCTGCTTCTGGACGGGCATGATCTTCATGACCTCGTCCTTGAGGCTGGGGCCCACGAGGGTATCGACGATTTGGTGCTCCTTGATGGGGAGGGAGTGGAGGTAGATCTGCTCGAGGGATGAGATCTTGCCTTCCTTGACGAGACGGCCGAGCTTCGTAACTGGGACCCACTTCTCCTCCTCCTCGCGCCGGCCAGCACCGCGGCGGCGACCACCTCGGCCGCGGTCTCCGCCGCGCCCTCGGCCTCCAAAGCCACGTCCGAATCCGCCTCTTTCAGCCATTTTTTGGTTTAGGGTTTGAGTTTGAGAGAGATTTTGGGGGACGTGTGGCCTCTGAGTGAGCGGAAGGAGTGCATGCTCAAATTAAGTTACATTTTATACGAACGAAGGGAGGCGCTAGCTAGGGTTTGGAGGAGGGATTTGGGGTTATGGGTCGGATGGGTAGTCCGGTAAGGCCCAAATTAGGGTTGGCCCATATGCTATTGGGATTTGGGCTGTGTAGGTATATATACATTTTTAAGCCCAAAATTTAGTATATGTCCATGTTTTAATAGTTATAGATAAATGTCCATTCTATTTAAATTTTTATTTCTATTTCCATGTTTACCCTTTTTTATTAAATCAATTTTACTTTGGTTGAATCTTTTTTTATATGCTCTGTATTCTCCTCTCTCTCTCTCTCTCTCTCTCTTTCTCTCTCCTCACTCTGTACGTTCTCTCTTCTCCTCTCTCTCTTTCTCTCTCTAAGATCTCTTCTCTTCTCTCTACTCCTCTCTCTCTCTATTGCTCTCTCTCTCTCTCTCTATCTCTACACTCTTTCTTATCCTCTCTCTCTATCTCTACGCTCTCTCTTATCCTTTCTCTCTCTCCCCTATACATACATACATACATATATATATATATATATATTATATTTCGCATATTCTTTTTTCTGGTTCCAAAGTTCTTGTTTCTGGATCTGGTTCTTCTTCTCCGTCGGTGGCTTCTCATCCAGCGCTTTGAAATATATTGATTGAGGTATGATTTTCTTTCAATTTTTCTAGGTTAGTTTCTTAATTGAATTGGGGATTTTGACTTTTATTGCTAATTTGTGTTGCTATTATGATAAATTTTTGGGTACAATCTTGTTTTTGTTATAGTTTAGTAGGATTTGTATATTTCTATACTTTTCTGAATTATTTTTCATAATTAGAAAATATTTTCTGTTTGGTTCATATATTTTTAGTCGTGGTACATACGATTTTTATGGTGGTATATGATTTTCCTATTTTGTGAGTATTATTGATAAACATATTCAATATTTTCTTATTTAGTTCATATATTTGTGCTTGTGGTATATATAATTTCTGTAGTGGTATTTTGTATTCATGTTTTGTGGTTATTGTATGTTCAATATTTTATTGTTTGGTTCATATATTTCTAGTTGCGGTATATGTGATTTTTGTGATAGTATATAGTATTTATTTTCTCTGGTTTAGTGTTGTTAAGTACATGGTTAGTATTTTGTATTTGGTTCATGTATTTCTTATTATATATATGATTTTTGTTGTGGTATATATATTTTTTTTTATCTGGTTAATCTTGATGAACATGTTAAGTATTTTGTTATTAGTTCATATGTTAGTTAAATTAGTTTTCAATTTATATTTAATTAGTTTTCAATTTAGATTTATTAGTTAAATTATGTTGGTTCAATGTTAAATTGTACTAGTACATTTTTTTAATTCATAGATAAACTCTGTTGATTCATAAATTTATATGTGTGATTCTTGAATTTATAACTATGTTTCATAACTTAAGTGTTAAAAGATACTATTGATATTTTAATTCATAGTTAAAATATACTGGTACATAGTTAAATTCTGTTAGTTCATAGTAAAACTCTTCTAGTTTATAACTAAATTCTGTTGGTTCTCCTATAACTTTGTGGTTTATAAGTTTATTTGCATTATTCATAAGTTTAAATATGTAGTTCATAAGTTTATATGTATGGTTCATAATTTTATATGTGTAGTTCATAAGTTCCAAAGTTTTTACTTTCTAGTATATGAGTTTAACTGATTCATATTTTTTTACTTGTTGGTTAATACTTTTTACTTATTAGTTTCTACTTTTTCCTTTATATTTCATACTTTTTGTTTTTAAACTGCATATACAAGTGCATACTTTTTTTATCGATAAATTTAAGTTAATATTTTCATGTATTTTCACAAATTGTACTCTGGGAACTGATCAACATTTATAATATATATTATTTATACTAAGTTGAAGATGATATGATATACGTAGTTTTATACTTGCTATATGACTTGTAAAACCTAAAAGTTTCTTTAATAAAAATAAAAGTGATTGTGGAATATTCATCATCCAAATGGTAAAGGCATTGCAGATGGATGCGAGCTTGAAGAAGTAATGTAAGACAAAATGGCATTCTAGAGACAAAAGATGGTTATAGAACTTCATCACTAGACTGAAGAGAAGATGAGAAATGGCTACGAGGGTGATAAGGAAATAGAAAAGTGAAATTGATAATGAAGATACGGTTTTGTTTGGTGTAATTAGATTGAGAGAAATTTAAAATTGAATGAAGTTTGTTCATTTGACATTAATGATTATTTTTCATTGTGAAGATGATAAATATTTTATCATTGGTTCATGAATATATATTGAAATATTATGTCTTTATGAAAATATCATTGAATTCATTACATTTTGAGTATACTTTTGAAATATTATTGCACCTCAAAATCTTTTTCTTCTTCTTCTTCTTCTTACTATACTGATAGAACAACATATGAATTAATGTGCAAGAATAACAGAATATGTCTGTAGTTCGTAACGCCATTTGAGTGGTTCATAAACTTAAGTGTAAGGTTCATATATTATGTATTCAATTCATATATTCACAAACTTATGCACGTATCAGGTTCATAAAGTAATTTGAGTAATTCATAAACATACATGTGTGGTTCACATATGATGTCTACATAAAAAAATAAAGTAGGTACATGAATTTGTAAAATCCGAAATATAATAAAATGGGTAAGACAACTCTATAAAATCAGTATTAGTATATATGAAATTAGCTATAGTACATGACTTTTAATACTTGGTATATGACTTATGAACTTAGTTTGAGACTTCAGTGTGGTATATGCTAATTTGAACATGGTACATGATTTTTAATACCTGATACATGACTTGTAAAATCTGATAATTTCTTTCTTAAAAGATAGCTGATTGCGGAATATATTTGTAATCAAAAGAGCGGAAGCATTTATGGCATAAATGAAGTGATACAAGAGAAAATAGCATTCTATTGGCAAAAGATAGCCATAGAACTTTATAATTGGGTCAATAACAAGAATAGGATATGATACACAAGTGATACGGAAACATAAAAGTGAAAATGATATAGAACATATGATCTTGCTTTCCTTTAGGAAAAATAATATGATATTTTGATTTTTTTGGTTTGATAAGGATTATTGTATTGAATATTTTTAATTGTGAACATATTGAATATTAGACAATTTTTTCGTTAATTCATATATTTTATATATGTAATGCGATTTGATATAAATATAAATGGTTACTTACTTTGCTTCCAGTTATTTACTTTGTGAGGTACACTGGAGTAATCTAAACTGTTTTCGAATGATAATGTATATTTGTTTTTATGGTATATAATCTTTTGAACTAGGTATATAAGATTTTCTTCATGGTTCATAGTAATATGAAATATGTACATAACTTTTAATACTATGACAGGATATGTGAACTAAAGCAAACTGCTCAAATACTATAACCAACTAATAGTACATAAATTTGTCAATTTCAAACATGTGTATATATGTTCATATAAAATCACTGATTTCAAAAATCATCCATATTTTTT
Organism: Trema orientale; assembly: GCA_002914845.1. Taxonomy (NCBI): domain Eukaryota; kingdom Viridiplantae; phylum Streptophyta; class Magnoliopsida; order Rosales; family Cannabaceae; genus Trema; species Trema orientale. The sequence continues at coordinate 80,677 of JXTC01000603.1, read as the reverse complement.
TTCACAACTTCATAAGATTTTGAGAACAGTAAATGCATTGTGTATATATATACTATTTACCATAGTGATTTTTTTTGTTCTACCAATAAAAATGAAATTCAATAATATAGCAAGTAATAAATTCAGTACATAACTTCATATACACTAACAAAATTTTCATATATCAAGACAAAAAATTCATGTACTTGAAAGTGTAAGAATACTTGGATACAAAAGAATATCAAACATCTAAAGTAATGAATTTGGTATACAACCTCATATACCACAACAAAATTTTTGTATACCAAGACTAAAACTCATGTACTGAAATATGAAAAAAAAATTAAACCCTTTGTTTTAAAACAAAACAAACTACAAACTCAGTTAAAGAAACTAATAATCCTTATGGCTTTTCATCCTCTTTGGAGCACGTAATTCGGTAGGTATTGGATTTCGGCAAGTTTTCCAATTGTGTCCAAATTGCTTGCATTGACCAACAACTTGCTCTCAATATATGTGTTCATACATAATCTGGTGTAGTATATATATATATATATATATTATATACAACGATAATTTTTCGTTCCACCAACAAAAAGAAGAATTCAACAATATAGCAATGAATTTTGTATATAACCTCATATACCATGACAAAATTTCCTTATACCAAGACTAAAAATTCATGTACCTGAAAGTGTAGACACTTAGAAATAAGATAATAATATCAAATATCTAAAATAATGAATCTGGTATATGATCTCATATATCATGACAAAATGTCTATATACAAAGAGGCAGAATTAATATACCAAAATACAGAAAAAAAAAAAACCCTTCGTTTTAAAACAAAATAAATTACAAACTCGATACAAAAAAAAAGGTAATGATATCTATATCCCATCAACTAAATTACATGCCTATAATGACACTACCCTTTAATAGAAACTCTAAACACCGTAAAAAGGTACTTAAAATCTCATCTTCATCAACTTTATAATCAGTATATGAACCTGTATGAAATAAACCAAGAAACAAACATTAATAAAAAAAAAAATCATATCTACTGGTTCAGAAGGTATATACACACATATATAAAGATAAAAAATCCATGTACCAAACACAAAAAACCAAGCACCATAAAAAAAAAATTAGAACAGAAAAACAACACACTTGAGTTCGAACTCTTTGTCAATAATAGCAAAATAATTAATATGTTAATCAATAATAACCACACAATATATACCACCACCAAAAAAAGAAAAAAGAAAAATAGATATACCAAGACCAAGAATATATGAACCAAATAAGAGTACTGAACATCCTGATCATTAATAACAAAAAATGCATATACCAATACAAAAAGCACATATACCAAGACTAAAAATATATGAACCAAAAAAGAAATACAAAATATATTCATCAATAAAAACTAGTAAACACTAATACCATATACCTTGAAAAAAATCTCATATACCATTACAAAAATCATATATACCACGACTAAAAATTAATGAACTATTACCAATTACAAAAAAATAAAATAAATACAAAAAAAATACTCAGACCTAAAAAAAAAACGAGATTATATATTAATTAACATCAATATAAAACACGAATTACCAATGAAAATATAAATCCCCAAACTAATACACAATACAATCAACTCAAAATCAAAAAATCAATACATACCTAAACAATATCAAAACTTAAGATCGATGCTACCAATACGAATACAGAAATTGCCAAAAACGCCGGAGATCTGAAAAAACGAATCAAACAACGCCGGAGAAAACGACGATGAACCAAACAGTGGAGAAAAATACTAGAGAAGAAGAACAATGGAGAGAAACACCAGAAATCAACAATATTCCACCAGAGATCCAAGGAGAAGAACATAAAATCAAGAAGAAGGCTGTAGAACATCAAAATCAAGAAGAAGGCTGTAGAACATCAATGGTGAAAGGGGGGAGAGAGAGAGAGAGAGAGAGAGAGAGAGAGAGCGAGCGAGCGAGAAAAAAGACGGAAGAAATCGATCGGAAGAAAAAAGAAAAAAAAAGGAAAACATGGTGCGTTTAATTAAGGGTAAAATGGGAAAACACAATATACATTAGCTGGAATATATTTAAAACCTGAACATTTTGCTATAAATTTTGAACATTGGATATATACTTAACCGAATTTAAAAAAATGGACATATACCACATTTTCTCTTGAGATTTTGGGGACAATTTATTTTGGGCTTTTTCGGCAAATCGCCAAATTTTGAACATTATTTTAAAAATGACCCTTTTTCATATTTGGTATATCAAAATATATTGATTTATTTTTTAAAAAAAATGATTTATTTTATAAAAAAATAGATCAACTAAAAAACGGTTATTTATCAAAATAAAATTATAAAATGGTCATTTATAAAATAGGTATAAAAAACAGCTATTTTTTGAATTGACATTAAAAAAGGCCATTTCTTATAAATACGCCTTTTTATTTTTTAGGACATTTTATTTTTGTTGGTAGTTTTTCAAAAAAAAAACTAAAAAATTCATAGAGTAGAATCTTTCAAAATTCCAGACCCAAGGTACCAAAAATTGAAAAATTCTGGATGGGCCAAATTTTTTAGAAAAATCTCTGATTTAGAAAAATATTATTTTTAAAATATTTTTTAGAAAAGTAACATATTTATTAAAGATTTAGAAAATATCACTTTTTTCAAAATTAATATTTTTCAATGGTACTCGAGGTAACCAGTTAGATTACTTAGAGTAACCAATCTAGTTATTTAAGTTAACTGATCAAGTTACCTAACTTGACTGATTACTTCAAGTAACTCATCAATTAATAAAAAGTGGTATTTTTTAAAATGATATTTTTCTAATTAAAATCCAAGATTTTTCAAACAATTTCAAAATCTAAGATTTTTAATTTTTTTTGAAAAATTACTATAAAAAATAAAATTTCCGCTCCCATATTTTGAAATTATTTTCAAAATCCCAGATTTAATTAGAATAATACCACTTTTAAAAGTATTTGATTTTTGAGGTAACTTGACCAGTTAACTGTTAACTCAAGTAACGAGGTTAGTTACCCCAAATAACCTAACTAATTACCTTGAGTACTATTGAAAAAATACTAACTTTGAAGAAAAAAAATGTGATATTTTTCTAAATATTTATTAAAAGTGTTATTTGTTAAAAAAAACTTATAGAAAAATATCCAAACCAATTCGGGGTCTATCGAAAAATTCGGCCCATCTAGAGTTTTTCAATTTTTGGTACTTTAGGCTTGGAATTTTGTAAGAAGCCCTTTTTTTAGTTTATCTTTTTTTTTTTTTTTGCATTTTTGGATTTTCGCATTTTTGCCCCCCTGAATTATATGTGCATTGGTAATTTGGTCCCTGAATTTTTTTTTTTTGGCAATAAAGTACTTGAATAAATAAAATTATGGCAATTAACTCCAATCTGTTACCACAGAACAAGTGGCCTAGTAGTTATGCGTTTATCCTGAGAGTCTAAGGTCGTGGGTGTTGGTTTTAATTGACGAAAAACTCGACAAAATCAAAAATAAGTTGAAGCATGGAAAACGAAAAATTTCCATATTATAATTTTTCATAAAATCTTTTAGGATTTTTGTTATGGTCTAAATACATACAAGAGATTTTGTACCTCAACCAAAGAGTCTTCCTTCTTATGCACTAAACTTGTAACTACAGAGGTGAATGGACACCTTGATATTGATAAATATCAAGTGAGAATCCAAGAACTCTAACCAATGGCCTCCAATAGTGGCTCCAAAAATTTCTCTCTCTCACTTTTCTTTCAGTTTTCTGTGCATAGCCGCCAAACTAATGTTTTAGTCAAAACTGAAATTACTACACAACAATAGGGGAGAGGGAGGAGCATTTATAGGTTCCTCCCATATAGAATTTTCGGCCAGCCCTAGGGGCCATGGGCTGGCTGAAAAACACTACTAATTTAGCAGTGTGGTGGGCCGTTTCTGACTTTTTTCTCCCTTTTCGTATAATTTCCCATAAAACTATTTGAGTCCAATCGATCTCATGCAGCCCAAGATATTGGTGTAGGTTTGGGACCCAAATTGACCTATTTAATTCAAGCTCTAACAGATAAGGGCTCAGTTATAAGTAACTCTTAATACAAGTGGACTTGTATTATTAGTTATGGATTTATTTCACTAAAGGTCCAAATTGCACTCTTGAATTAAATAAATATCACAAGTTAAAATTATGTCTATTAGATAATGAACATTGCATGTATATTCCCACATGAATACCGATAATTATAGCTATGTAAAATTATCTTTTTACCATTCTAATTATATCTTTCAATTTCTTGATACAAAATTATATCTAATGGATGACCAGACTTACAAAAAGTCTTCAATTAATAAAATATCCAATTTTATTAATTACTTAGCTAAGGTTTAAATCATCCAAGTTCCTATAGCTCATTAAGGTAATATTCACTTCTTTATATAATAGAATTGTGGATTCTATATCTATAAACATATATTCCCAATGCCTAAAATAATGCATTACCATAATGTAAGCGTCTAGATTTTTAATTTTTTTATTAGTACCGTTTAATATCTCAAATAATACAAGTTATAAACACGAGTTTATCACTTATTTCAGGATTAAGAAAGACAAGCACTAATTATCAAGTTTGTGATAATATGTTCTTGTCAATGGCACTTATTACAAGAACATATTTCACATGGTCCTTATTCAATATATACACACTAAGACTTTTTGTACATGGTCACACTAATATTAGATTAAGACACACTATAAATATACAAGGTCTTACAACACGATCCAAGATCAGTGTCCAGCTTCTCTTATTAGTTGTGAACAGTCTTATTTGATTTAATTAGAGAAAATATGTCTTAACTTTAATAAATACTTTGTTAAAATATTTCTCTAATGAATAAATTATGGAACCAATCTGACATTTATTGTTGTACCAATAATAAAATTATTATCACAAATACTATGCATGAAATATTCATTTATTAAATATCTATAATATTTAATAAATATCTATTAATAGTAAATACTTTTTGGGCATAGTCCTAACAATAGGTTCAAATCTTATGTGACTCCTTTGGGATTTTAAATGTAAGGGTACCTACCTTCCAGCACAGTATCCGATGGAGAGTGCCTCAATCTTAGCTTTCTAGGGTGTCGTTCTCGCCAGTTGTTCGGTACGGTTTAGATGACGTACCCTACCATCCGGTGGGGGCGAAACCCCAATCTGTTAACTCTTGTTAAATTATGAATGGAATTCCCATTTGTAAGCCATGTGCATCTTTTTATAAAGGGTACAATTTTTATTTCACTTATAGAAATTGATTTGGAAAAAATATATATAAAAAAAAAATTTGGGGAAAATTAGAACATTTTAAAATTTAAAATTTAAAGTAATTCAATTTAGTTAACTAACTAAATTCAACTTTAAATTAATTTAAATTACTCCTAATTAAATAAAATTGGATGGTTCATGAAAATTGTTCTAGATTATTCAAACTGGAAGTTATTCAAAATTCTTTAAATCACTCATAATCTTATAGTAATTTGAAACGAAAAGTTTAAAAAGTAAAGAAAATCAAAGTAGTTTCAAATTCTTCAAACTTGCTTGGAAAAAAAAAAAAAAAAAACTAGCACAACTGTAATATTTATCATCATCACTACCATAGAACAAGAGAAATTAGGTGAAATATACATAAAAACATACCTAATTTGAGGCATATACTCCCCTCAATAAAATTTAGTAAAATATGCATATACCCACCTGAAAAGTCTAAACTACTTCTAATAATTGGTTCTCTATCTATATGCCTTTTAATCTATCTCATCTCCTCCATATTTTATTTCTCAAATATAAGTAATCATCAAAATTTCTTTATTTAAATGCAATAGGTACAGTTTAGAATAGTTTATTATCAAATTTTAGGATATTCTGGGTAATTTATGAGTTAAAAAATTAAATTTAAGTTAATATTTGCCATTTTTTATCATAATGGGCGAAAGTATAAAAGATTGTCAAAATAATATAAAAAATATCAAAATTACGTCAAAAGTTATCGAAAATATCACTTTTATCGAAATATCATCGAAAATAGTATTTATCGAAATAGTATTGAAAAGTATCAAAAACACCGTTTTCCTCAAAATATCGTCGAAACACCACTTTTATCAAAATATTATCGAAAAAACCATTTATCAAAATAGCATCGAAGAGTATCAAAAATACCATTTTCACCGAAATATTGTCGAAATACCACTTTCATTGAAATATTATTGAAAATACCACTTATCAAAATAGTATTGAAAAAACCACTTTTATCAGGATTTTAAAGAAAATACCATTTTGATCGAAATATTGTCAAAAATATACCATTAAAATCTCATCAAAAATATCAAAAATACTAGTTTTATCGAAACTTTATTGAGAATACCATTTTCATCGAAAATAATTGAAATTTTTTGACAATTATCACGATTCTTTGTTAAAACTCGCAAAAATTAATCTGAAAATAATTTTTTAACACATAAATTAACTCGTAACATATTGAAATTTGATAATAAGCTATTTTAAACAATACTCATTACCTTTAAACTTGAATTTTTGAAAATTTAAACAAATTGTTATCATACATATTTAACCAAATTTAGGGCGCGTTTGGTATAGGATTCGAATCTTATTCTTCAAATCCAGAAATAGTTTTTACATAGAAAGTTGGAAGGATAAAACATTTATCCTTCCAACTTTCTATGTAAAAGCTGTTTCTGGATTTGAAGAATAGGATTTGAGTCTTGTACCAAACGCGTCCTTAACTTTTTTAAAGGTATTTTCATCAACATGCATATTTTCATATGTTTTTCTTAGCACATGTCTCAAATTTCCCATATTATCGTGCATATTTTCCCAAATTTCTCTAGAACAATCCTCTTCTTCCTTGTTCGTTGTCTTCCTCATTAGATTTATAGCTCTTGAAAAACACACAATTTGCCACTGTATTAAGCACCACCAGAATCGAGTACAGGTAGAATATCAACACAAACTCCATTGCTATAATCACACTAGAAGTTAAAGAAAAAAGGAGATAGAGATCTCACAATTCAGTATTGGAACAGAGCTTATTTAGCAGCCATGGTCAGATTCAAAGGCAGAGTAAGAGTTAAGAGTCATCGAGGTTCATCCCTGAATCAAAACGCAAGCTCTCAGTCTCTAATACCCTCATCCGCCATAGCCAGACCTCTCCATTTCGATCAAAACTAGACCCAAATTGCAGACAATTAAGGCATTAGCAAGCAGAAATCGAGTAGAAAATGGCTCCGATGGCAAAGACATCTCTCCTTCAATGTCTTTCCAGGCCAAGTCTGAGAGATTATTGGCCTTGTTTCTCCCCCAAGATCTTAATATTTTGATATTTTTTCCAAATCAATTCTATTAGTGAAATACCAATCATACCCTTATAAAAAGATGCACATTACTTGCAGATAGGAATTCTATCCAAAATTTAACAGGAGCTTGGAGTTAACCGATTGGGGTTAATTGCCACTATGTTATGAATTCAAGTACTATTTTGTGAAAAAAAAAAAAAAAAAGAATCTGGAGCTAAATGGCCAATGCACGTATAATTTAAGAGCCAATCATGCTAAAAACCCTTATATGTATATATTAAATATGAGTTTCTGTTTTAGAATAATACAATTTTTTCAAGATTTTAGGAAAAAAAATTTAATATTTATTCTACAAGATTTTGCCTTTAGAATAACATGTTTTTTAAGAACAAGAATTATTTTCTTTTGCCGGATAATTTTACAGAGTTTTCTGAAATTATTATCAACAATACTTAATAGATTTATGTTTTTACTAATAGCAATGTTCTTTTATTTTTTAGAATCATAATAGTTTTTATAATGAATTTTCAAAGACGTATCTTCTCATCATATTAGTTGACTATCTTCCTTTTCAGTTGACTCTTTTCTTCTCAGTTGATTATCTTTCTTAGACTTTGTAATCCGTTAACTATCTTCTTACCAGTTGATTATCTTCCTTAGTGATCAGTTGTATTTTCTTACTAATTAATTTTGTTTATCAAACTTATAAACTAGTTGATTATCTTCCTTACACTTCGAAATGAAACTAGTTGATTTTTATTATTAATTTTGAACTTTTTTTCTTTAAATTTAGTAACTAGTTGATAATCCTCGTTAAACTAGAACTAGTTGATTATTTTTATTAAATTGGAAGCATCTCCTCCCTCCTCCCCTCTCTCTTTTTTCTATACACTTAATAACTGGTTAATTTTCTTTATTAAGCTGAAACTACTTGATTATCTTCGGTACAATTAGGAGTGAAAGTAGTTTATTTCTTCATTAAATTTTGAAATCTAGTTGCTTATATTTCAATTTTGTTTCAATCAAAACTTCAATATAAAAGCAACAGTTTCTTTTTTTGAATCAGAAAAGTCAATAGATGATTACTTCATTACTAAGAAGAGTTTTAAAAGTGTAGCTAACATGTTTTGGCATGATCAACTACTACCTACAAAAATTGAAACCAGAAAAAAAATGCAAATAATGGTTATATATATTCAAAACTCGTTGAACATGAGCATTCATTTAAAAACCCATCGACAAAGAGGCCATCTGTTGCCAGAGCACGTGCTCAGTCATTGCTCCAAGGTCTCCTTCTCAGTCTTTCTCGTTCACGTTCTTTTCTCTTCTTCTCTTCTCTCTCTTTCTTTTTCATTCTTTTTATTTTTGTGGGTCTTATGGTTTAGGTTAAATTTCAATAAAACTTTAGTGGCATTTTTGGACATTTAAGATTTAAAACCGCTAGATTGCTAAAGTTTTCAATTGGTTGTTATATATGAAAACTCAAACCTTGGAAATGCTATATACTTAAAAAAGGCCAGAATTGTTTTAGGACAAAATACCTTATTACCTTCCGACATTTACTCATAGTTGTTATTTACCTACTCAAATTTGAAATTTCTGTCATGCGCCTCAAGTTTTATCAATGTGGTATCATTGTGCCTCAATTTTATAAATGTGATGCCAATTTATCACAATTAGTAGACGGTGTTAGAAAAGAAGCATGCCTACCAATCAAAAATCAAGACCAAAAATAGTAAGAAAGGGATAAAAATCTATATTTTCTCATATTTGCATAAACCTTAGAAATGTTGGAAGTTTTCTCAGTTGCATACTCACCAAACCCGTTAACTCAACAAACTCCATTAACCAAGAGTGTTTCTAAAGTAATCATGTTTTTACCCTCATAACATTCATTGATTCCAGTGTTTTATGCTAATTTGGGCAAATTGATACCACATTTGCAAAAATTGGGTAAAGTGACATCATATTTATAACTATTGGGAGCTGTAGAATCAAATGTGAAAAAGTAAGTGACAACTATCAACAAAAATCAATTGTCCTTTTTTTTTTCAATTAATTACAAAAGTTCTCGTCTTTTTTTTGGTGGGGGGCGGGGCGGTAAGGTTAGGTAAATTGGTGACGTTTAACCTTCTGTTCTTGTAAAACTCAAGAGCATCTCTTCAATTTCTAATTCAATTTTCTAAATCGAGATAAAAGTAATTCTCCTACTCCTTTGGCTCAAATTCATGGCTAATTTTTTCCCCCCTAAATGACAGTCATATCCAAACAATTCTTTTTATTTATTTTTTAAATAATATTGTAAAAAAATTATCGCACACCAAAAAAACATTATCTATAATTTTCTATAATCTGGAAAAAAATGGTGTGATTTTCTTTTTCCTTTTATACTAAAAGAATAAATTAGATAATAAAAGGGAATTCGGTAACAAGGTTTTGAGACGTAAGTTGGCATTTAGATACTTTTAAGTATCAAGTTTGACCAAAAAGTTACATAGAACATACATTTCTACTTTCAATAGAGGAGATACTCCTAGATTTTATAGATTTTATGAGAAAAATTGGTTAAACGTAGTGGTTAAACCTAGTATTTAACCAAAATGAAGGTGATGTTTTCGGGATTATCCACTTTAGTCTCGAGCTTATTCTGGGCTAATTTTGTCCGTTTCTAGGGCTCTTGGACGTGTGCATGTTGTGTTTAAGTTCTATGCATTGGCACGTCGAAGCACCAAATGTGGGACAAGGATAACATAGCCCATTCCCTTGTGTTGTCCGGTGAACCAAACAGGAGCAAAGTGCCACAAAAATAGCCGTATTCAATTTTGCGAAATCAATCTTAATCACCAAGTAACTCTTTCAATCTCCCCGTTGAGACTTGGGACAAAATTCATTCAGAAAAGCACTAGTACTTAACATCCTAAGCTTCGCACGGAACTCCTACCAGACAATACTAGCAGTGGAACTCCATCTTTCAAGGCCTCTAAAATGAGAGTTCACAAGTGGCCTGGTCACAATAATATTTTTTGCAAATATTTTCGCCAAGCCCCCAGATCCCCTCCCCTCTAAAAGCTAATATAATCCAATGGAAAAGACATGAACAAATTCCAGAATGAAAATGAACCAATTTACTCAAACCAGTCCTTACCCATTTATGCAGAACATCGGAACTCGTACATCACCATGTATGACACTAGAGTTTTAACATTTTGATTTAAAGAACTGGATAAAAACCAAAAACTTTGTTCTTTGGAGACAAATGCCCATTGCTATAGCCGTTATGGTCTCAGAAAACCCCGTCTCTATGATGAAAATCATTATTCTCCCCATGCCTCGTCTATATGTCAGCCGCAAGGAAGCTTCCAGGCAATGCTACCTACACAAAGGGATGATAATAGTTGTAAACACTATTTTAGAAAAGTAGAAGGGAGAGAGAGAGACATCATGTTTTCTCAAGTACCTTCTCACCCAGTTTGAATGGAGGAAGACCCTTGTATGGACACGTACTACACCGGAAAGCATCACCTAATCCACACTGCAAATTGTATAACTATTAGCGAAAGGGAAAAGGACAAAGACAACAAAACCGCAAAAGAAAAGTTTACAACTCACATCGGAAACGAAAAGATCAACTTTTTGTACTACTATTAGGCAATAAACCAGCTTAACATGAACTATATCTAGTGTAACTCCCCATAGCTAGAAATATTTAAAAAACTTAGGTGCTTCTTTCCATCCCCAGGGTGAGATCCTATAGAAACATTAGAATGTTACATGCAGATTGCCGCTCCCTGGGTCACTGATATAAAACGTTAATTATAGCCAGGTAAAGAAAAATCTCCCTGAAAATCAACATTCAAAAAATGCATTACATTGCCACAGGCTGATTGAGGATTGTTCAGTAGATCGTCAGTCAATCCTAACTTCTCTACTTTCTCCTCAGCTTCTGCTCTCCCACATGTGCAATTTTTACAAGCTTTCCTTGTGGCCCCAGCTTCACAATCCCCAACTGCACGAGCGAAAAATGGATGATATACAGTTAAAACAAGAGAAGTACAATACTAAAAATAAATCACAAGATAATATATTCTGAACTACTATATTTACTCAATGGGAGCTGGGGTTTCTTCAAATCCTCTTCAGTCAATAGGCTATCCTCATCAATCAAATCTGAATCATCATCAATCTGAACTACTGAACTTTTTGGAGCCTTCTTAATGGCAAAGGATGAACCAATGTTCCAAGAAGGCTTCTTAGCTTTAATCTATGATCAAAGAAGAAAAGAAATCATGTTCTACCCAGCGATAAAGAATGCAAATAAAGTCCTCGATCAAGGTAATTAATGACCGGCAACAAAAAAAAAAAAAAAAAAAAGCTAAAAAAGAAAGAAAAAAGATTACCATGCATTGACCTTCAAAACAGAAGAAAAATGTCAGAACATCATGTAATTACTCCTCCTAACAAGCCCATCACAAGAGGAAAAAGAACTATAATACAACAACGTGATGCGTCCAAGGCATGTTTAGAAAACCATCTCTTAAGTGAAACCGGATGCAATAAATCTCCATAGGAGAAATATGACTATCTGTCTTTAATTTGTTCCTAGTATGCAAAAATTAAGCCGCATTTTACTACTTCAGTACAAATGTCATAACTAGAGAAAGTGATGAAGATAAATGCCAACTTCAATTCAGCATCCACGATGGGTTTTTTCTTCTTCAGGTGTCCGTACACAAAATATGACGTAACTTAATTATCCCTCGAAACGTCGAAACTCATTTTGTGAACTCGACTTTCTAACTAGTCTTCTGAAGTCTATGATCTTTGGGAGGCAAGAAACACAAGCACACACCAGGTAGTCCCAGACGTAGTGGGAGCAAAACATGGGAATAACAGCTCAACCTATCATGAATGGAATATGATTGGAGGGGAGAAAATGAAAATATTCCCCTGAATACAGGTAGCACTGGAAACTCACCAGATATGACTGTAAATCAGATGCCAAAATTGACTTTAGTTGAAGTGATTGTGCTTCAAGAAAACCAGCCAATAGTAATTTGCGCTCGAGAGCAGATGTTGTCTACACACAGCAAAACAAAAAAGACAAGTTAGTTTGCTTACCAAAATCAATATCCAGTAAGCCATTAGTAGCCCATAGTAATTACTTTATTTGTGTCCTTTGTAGCCGACTCAGAATGGTAGAGTAGGACTGTTCCACCAGGCTTTAAAACTCTTGATATTTCTTTAAACAATTGGTCACTGGGAGATTCAAGCGATCTACAGAGAGAAAGAACAATGTCCAGAGAGGAAGATTCTACTGGCAACTGACCTGCTGTCCGTAAAAGACCAAAATAAAAATAACATATCTATATGCAAAAGTCGTGTATAAGATATACAAGCTTTGACTTAAAAACCAACTCAAACCCTTTCAAATGGTCATATAAGAACAAAGAAATATAAGTAACTTCGATAAACTAAAACGAAGGGTTCAGGGATAGCTTGAACATCTGGAAATGTGTATAATAGTAACAAATGGCATAACTTATCTCCAACCAATAACTATCAAGTCCAAAACATAGAAGAACATTATTGTTTATTCAGTTACCAGCCCTCACGAAAATTAGGGTAGCATTTCATAGTCAAACAAAACCCAAAGAAGCAGAATGCAGTCTATATTGTGGGCTTCTATTCACATGAGTTTTTTCCATACCAAAAAAAAAAAAAAAGAAATAGAAAAAGAGATAATAATACTAACAATAATAACTGTAGTAAAGAAAACATATACAAAGCCGGAGAATAAGATGTGCTCTAAATTTCAAAATAGAAAGAATACAATTAGATCATCAAGTAAGGCTACCTCCATCACCCATTATGATAATAAAAAAATGTTCCACCTACTAACAGGGGAGGGTAAGAGAAACAAAGAGCAAGACCAATATTATAAAATTCAGAAAGGAGGAGAAAATTACTTAATAAAGACACTTGAGTGATAATTACAGGATCGTGCTTTTCAACTGCTCCATCCTCAAGCTCCTTGATTGCATTAAAAATAGTACTGACAGGTAGGACAGCATCATCTGTAAATGCCAATATACTGCCCGTCATTGTAGCAACCTGCAAGATCAAAATGAAATAAATTTAGAAGCTTCACTTTTATCTATCACATCGCCATGTAATGTCACCACTATAATGCGATTCTTAACGCTACATTTGAAAGAAAAGATGAAAAATAGAAGCAGAATAAGATATTTTGTGGAAAGGGAGACAAAATGAGAGTATTGGACACAATGAAAAGTCTTCTTCAGCAAGATCTTGTAGACAGGCGAATCATATTAAATTGTTAGTAATAGGAGTTAAAATGAAAACGTCACTTTACAAAGTGTGTCAACAACATCATCATCATCTCCCCCCACTCCCATCCTTCCCTACAACACAAAGTATATTCCACTACTCTTCCTTACCCCCAAATTTTCATGCAATCAAATCGATACAAATTTCCACCTCAGAAAGAGGGGGACCAGAAAATTACGATCAACATTACGGGAATATCTGAGAGAAATCTCAAGTGTAATCATTTAGACTGAAAATGGTAGCGTAACGGATCTAAACTTAAAAATACACCAACAAGTGCACAACCACACCTTCATTCTGATAACGGGTCTAATTCTCCGTCTCATAAATAAATCTAATGGCCAAGCACAATGCTAATACCCGTTTTACGATCTCCGAAAACACGCTCAGTTGAAAAAGAGCAAGGTACTTGAAGTAAAATAAAAAGGTCAGGCTCCTCATCTTAAGTAAGACGAACTCAAAAACCTAAGACTGAGAAATTAAGCGACCTTCTGGAAAACCCAATTAAGACCTAGAATGATCCAATCGAATCCAATATCCACAACCAATACCCACGTGCAACACATACATCGGTAGCAAAGTATTAGACCCATCGGTATACGAGGATAATAGTAGCAAAGTATTAGACCAAACAAGTCCAAAAGTGGCACGTAAAACGAATAAGCGAAATTAGAAAATGAATTTTTTTTTTTTTTTAAAAAAAAAAGTCTAGATAATCAACAATTAAAATGGAAGAAATTACAAATTCCATTCGTATATGACTACAAAACTTAATCATATTTCTTATAAAAAAAATAATTATATAAATGAAATACGTTTCTATCTAATGCATATGAAAAAAAAAAAACCCCTAACCCCGCAAAACAGATAAATAATTAAAAAAAAAAAAACAGAAGAAAAGATTGGCCTAAATTGATTCAGAAGAAGGGACGCAATGATCTTAAAATAGAGAATACGAGAACCCGAATTCAGCCAGAAACCCAAGAATGAAGAATCTAGAGAGAGAGGTGCGAACCTGGAATTGAGGCCTGAAATAGAATAGGAGGAGGATTTTCGAGGAGAGGAGGCGGCAGCAGCAGCGGCAGCGGCGGCGGCTATGGAAGCTTTGGATCAGAGAGGTTAGTCTATATTCTATAATCTGTTTGTGAGGCGGTGACCACGCTCGGCGTGAATGTTAGGGCAGCTGAGTTTCGTTTTTTTTCGAGAAACACGAGAGCTCGGGTCACGATCGTCTACGCCGCTGACACGTTAACGACACGTGAGCGACCACGTGGCGCTCCCCCAGATATGACGCGAGTCGCGACTTTTCTTCCCTCCCCTTTCCTTTCCTTTCCTTTCCTTTCCTTTCCCTTTCCGTTCCTTTTCTTTTCTTTTCGTTTTCATCTAAAAAACATTTTATCATCTGAAAAAAAATGTTGCGAATAATGTAATAGTGTCTATACGGAACATTCTAGAATAGGGAGACCTAGGTGGAGCAGTATGATTGGCGGAAAATGGTTCACTGGCCCACACAAATATGGTTGCAAGTGATAAAGCATACATCAGATTAAAATGAAGTTAAAAAAAAATTTTAAATATAAGAGCAACCCTTCTTGTCTCGATTTTCGCTTCTTCTGTCCTATCTATTTCTTTTTTTATTAATTTATATATCAAATTCTTTGATTTTTTTTTCCACATAAAATAAATTGATTAACAAAGCAGGAAAACAAATTAAAAGTTGGGCATGGAAAAGCCATCTAGAACTGTTGATGCATTTTTTACCCAAAGTCATGGAAATCGTGCACTATCTAATACTCTTTGGGGCCAATTTGGTAGAGTTGCAGATTTTAAAAGAAACACTTTTAATTATACTGAAAGAAAAATCCATTTTAGCATAAAGTAGTTGAGTATTTGGTAAACTATAATTGAAAAGTATTGTGATTAGAAAAAATTGTATTAAAGTGTTTGATAAACTGTATCATTGAACTGCTGTAGAAATATAAAATGACCAAAATAAACATCTTACAATTATGTATTTTTTTGCAAAGAACCTATTAGATTAATTTGTTACAGATACAAATAAAATATAGAAAAATAAACACTCAATAAGTTCAACACCCCTACAATGCCTTTGGCACTTTAGTATCCATGTCTCTTGCCTTCAAATAAGCCACGCACCATAGTTTTTCTTCTCTGTCAAGCCTGTTCTTCCCGCTGCTTCATATAACCAGCCCAATTTATGGCAATGTCACAAAGTTGGTTGTTCATCCTGTAAGCAACATCACCAATAAAATGTAGAGTTTAAAAAGTGCATCTCAAAGCTAACAAAAAGACCGAAAAAAGCTGATTCACCTACTGTTCTATCAGCATAAATTTGACAAAAGTGGAGCAAATTTTCAAAGAAGGAAATCTACTTCAAAAATTATCTAGCAAAGGGGACAAATAAATCAATAATATTTGCTCTTAAATAAAACAAAAGAATCTGAAAATTTTGTCTATGGCACTTGAGCAAAACATTGAATAGTAAGCAAGATCTACAAACCTATACAGTGACAAGCGTATGGCTTTCCTTTTTTTAATATGCACTTAACCTTTGATGTGTATATATTCTATTCTTTGTAGTATCTTTCAAAGACTTCATTGCTAGATGATTGTATAACAAGCTACTGATCACAAATTAATAGGTATATCCAGTAGACATTATCTCTTCATTATTATTGTTTTTCATATTCAGTTTCCGTGCCTATTATACACTAAAAATATATCTAAAAAGTACTCATGCGAATAAATCTATGAGTACCCTTCTATCATTAATCTTTCTTCTATAAGCTTGTTTATATGCAGCTGTATATTACTAGCATTGGACCATAGCCTTTGGTTTATTTGTCACAGAGTGAGAAACTAAACGAACCTAAACACATCAAAAAACTAGAAAAGAGAGATTAGTCAGACTAGAAGAAAAAAAAAGCTCGATAAAGTTTAACCCAAAAGAGAGATTAACCCAAATCCTTGATAAAGTTTCTTTGAACACCCCAAAACCAGATATACAAAAAATAAATAAAGATTCCATAAATCTATTTATAGCAAAAAAATAAGTCAAAACTAATAAAAAAACACAATGCCACTGCATTGCAAAAAGTCTTGTTTCGATAATCTGACCAATTTCTCATAGGCATTTTCACAAACACATGAACCACAGAATTTTTTACTGAGATAAATAATGAATAACAGGGAAGTAATATTAAGTAAACTCATTAGCAGAAAATGAAACTAACACAAAAAACACGAAGCTAATGTTAGAAAATGGGCCATTTATTGGAAATGGTAATTTGGGCTTAAGTGGACTTAAGAGCTCATATGTGTAGTAAAGTCCAAAATTAAAGTTGTAATCCCATTTTTATTAGCCAATTTGGAGCATAAATTAGAGTGGACTCACTTTGTAAGAGTACAAGGTCTTGGCATAATCTTATTCTACTCTATGGGGCCGTTTGGTACAAGGTAATCTCAGTTTTCAGATTAATGGGAATGCTGAAGATGGTGATATGATTGTCTGATATCCAGAATAACTGTGTTTGGTTGCACACAGTAATCTTGTCTATGATTCCTGGGATGTTAGATAACTGTGTTTGGTTGCACATGGGAATGTGCTTAAATTAAAATTAAAAAATAATTAAAAAATTAAATTACTTATAAAATAATAAAATTTGTTAGTATAAAATAAAATAATTTGCTATGGTTCCTAGGATGTTGTATTTTTTTTTATTTCGTTTTTTAGGGTGGGTTTTAGATGGGGGGTCATTTGAAATCCACATGTTTTGGTAACTTTTAGATGACCCCGACTTAAGAGGATTTGATTCCCGAGGTAATTACTTTGCTGGGTGTTAAAATGGTACCAAACATGGGGATGCATTGAGATACACATTCCCACCTAAAGATTACCCCATACCAAACGGCCCCTATGAGTAGATTAAATTGATATATCATGTGTCCAAATTGGAGCTTGGGTGAATAGAAAATTAATGCTCAAAGTATACTTGTTGGTATTGGAAAATAGAGGAAGAAAGATAAAAAAGCTTGTTCCACATTGGTTGGGAAGCTTTCAAACTTGGGCTTTATATAGAGTTGCATTTTTCATGGGTGTAATTATGTGTAGCCAAGATGCTCTCTCAGGTGCGTGCAGGGAGGGGGGAGTGTAAATCTTCGAGCTTGGGCCGGAATTTGCATAGGCTCGTGTGTGCCCGCACCTGCGGATACGAATGTCAGCCCGAAATCTTGGACTCTTGTAAAGCCAACCTTTGCTACGGCCCTGTTTATTTTTTTATCTATTTTTTCCACTTTGCTGCTTCTAGAAGAACGTTTGAAACTGATGGCATTGAAAGACTTGGGTGTTAGCTCAAAAACTGCTATTTTAATTGAATAAAAAACGTTCAATTTCTGGCCAGCAAAGGATGGAGGAGTAACAGCCAAGTTATTGGCATTATGGAGCATTAGTGCTGGTTTTGTAACCTCTCTTTTCACCAGCTAGATAAGCAGAACTTCTCCACCTCTTTTCTACACCATCAAAAGCTCTCAGCTTCGTTTTTCCTTTCAATACTCTCCCTAGCAGCTTCCTTTCTTTTGTGCGTCTTAGCATTTAGTTTCTAGTTCTAGTTTCTCTGATAATCTAGTTCTAGAAATCCTTGAGTGAGAAGAGGTCTACAAGTTAAGTTTCCAGTTCGTAAGAGTACAGGTGTTAGTGCTTCACCTGCTACTTTTAGTCATTGTATCCTGAGAAACTGACGCTTGCTAAAGTCCTCAAAGTATTCTAGTGGAGGGAGCGAATCAGTTTTAAGGACACTGTGACCTACACAGGCCTCGGTGGTAACCAGTATTTCTGAAGTGCTACTAAGATTTCGTTAAAGATTGGAGCAAACTTTTGGTAACTTTATATATTTATCTTAAAGTTTATTATAAAGTTTGCTATATACGTTTGTAACCTTATATATTGCGTATTATATTCGTTTGTAACCTTATAAATTGCATGTTAATTATTTCCTACAATCTTAAAACTGAATCCACTCTTTTATATAAGGTTATATTAGGTTGCATGTTAGAATTTACTTTATTAAATTCTTTATGCCCTATATGAGGTTTTGTTAGGTTGCATATTAGAATTTATTTTATTAAATTCTTATATAAGGTTTTTAATTAGTTTGCATGTTAGAATTTGTGTTTATTAAATTCTTTATGCTCATATTTGCAATATATATAATTCTAGTTGTTTGAGTATATATATTGCTCTGCTGCTTTGTTATTACAATTATTCTTGGTGTGGAATTCTTGTGGAGGAGAATTTGTGTTCTGTCTAAGGAGACCGAGTTTGAAGAGGAAGCAACTATGACCCCTCCACGTCTTTCCTGGGAGTTTCTTTGAAATTCTGTCTAGGAGGAGGGATTTTAAGTGGGACCTGTTTGTGAACCCTCTGGTCTTTCCTGGGAACAAATTTGTACTGAAATTAATAATCTTTGATTGATTAATTTCAGAGATGGCGAACAACAATGCTGATGTTGTCAATGCCGAGAACATGGCTAGTTCTCAACAGCCTGCTATGGCGTCTGCAGTGACAGTGCCAGTGCCAGTCCTTGCTGTGGCTCGAGTGCCAAACCCTTTTGTGACTCTAATGATACTAGCAGTACACCATGGAGAGAAGCCTGAGAAGTTCAATCGGTTGAACTTCAAAATGTGGCAGCAAAAAATGCTGTTGTATCTGACCACATTGAACCTTACGAGGTTCTTGACTGAAGAGGCTCCAAAAGTCAGAGAAGATGAACAAGATTTCCAAGTTCTTACTGCGGTGGATGCTTAGAAACAATCTGACTACTTATGCCGAAACTATGTAATGAATGGTCTGACTGATTCATTATATAGTGTATATCATAATAAGAAAACAGCAAAGGAACTGTGGGAGTCACTAGACCATAAATATATAACTAAGGATGCTGGTTCCAAGAAATTTGTGGTGGAATGCTTCCTCGATTATAAAATGGTCGACTCAAAAACTGTAATCAGTCAAGTTTAGAAGTTTCAATTGATTCTCCATGAGATTTATGCAGAGGGGATGGCCTTTTGTGAACCCTTCCAAGTAGCTACTATTATTGAGAAGCTACCCCCTTCATGGAAGGATTTCAAGAGCTACGTAAAGCACAAGCAAAAAGCCATGAGCCTTGAAGACCTTGTTGTTAGGCTCCGCATTGAAGAAGACAACAGACGTGCCGAAAAGACAAGAGCCTCATCTAATACATCTGGGGCAAAGGTAAATGTTGTAGAGCATGATCAAAGTACCAAGGCTAAGAAGAACAAGTCAAAGAAAGGGTCCAAGCTAGGACCTAAGGGTGGAGTGGGCAAGAAGTAAAAATTCCAAGGAAAATGCTTTAACTGTGACAAGATGGGTCACAGGGCTTCAGATTGCCGACTTCCAAAGAAAAAGAAGAATGAAGCCAACGTGGTGGATGGCATCACAAAAGATGTAGAAGACATAAATCTGTCTGCAGTTGTTTCTAAAGTCAACCTTGTTGGGTCCAATCCAAGGGAATGGTGGATTGACACTGGAGCTTCAAGATATGTTTGTTCTGACAAGGGTCTCTTCACAACCTTTAAACCAGTAGAGAATAGGGAGAAGTTCTTCATGGGTAATTCTGCCACATCTGAAGTATAAGGTCTGGGCAAAGTGGTGCTAAAGATGACCTCTGGGAAGGAACTGACTCTGAACAACGTAATATATGTACCGGATATCCGTAAGAACCTTGTGTCTGGTTCACTTCTATATAAGCACGGATTCTGCATGGTGTTTGAGTCAGATAAATTTGTATTGACCAAGAATGGTCTTTTTGTGGGAAAGGGGTATGAATGTGGGGGTATATTTAAACTAAATGTAATGACTATAAAGCCCAATATCAATAAAGCTAGTTCTTCTGCTTATTTGATTGAGTCCTCTACTTTATGGCATGGTAGTCTAGGACATATTAATTATGATACTATATGTAGATTAATTAACTTAAATCATATTCCTGCTTTCCAAATTGATACAAAACATAAGTGTCAAACTTGTGTTAAAGCAAAATTGACAAGGTCATCTTTTCAAACTATTGAAAGAAATACTGAACCCCTTGATTTAATTCACAGTGACATATGTGACTTAAAATATGTATAAACAAGAGGAGGCAATAAGTATTTTATTACTTTTGTCGATGACAGCACTAAATATTGTTATGTGTATTTGCTAAAATCCAAGAACGAAGCAATAGAGAAATTTAGTCTCTATAAGAATGAGGTTGAAAATCAACTAAATAAGAAAATTAAGATGATTAGAAGTGACCGTGGTGGAGAGTATGAATCACCTTTTGGTGAATTCTATGTACAACACGGAATAATACATGAGGTCACTCCGGCTTATTCGCCTCAGTCAAATGGCATTGCTGATAGAAAAAATCGTACCTTGAAAGAGATGATGAATACATTGCTGTTAAGTTCTGGGTTGCCTCAGAACATGTGGGGGGGAAGCTGTTTTAACAACTAATTATCTTTTAAATAAGGTACCCTGCAAGAAAGAAGAAAAGACACCTTTTGAATTGTGGAAAGGTAAAAAACCTTCCTACAAATACTTGCGAGTATGGGGATGTCTTGCTAAGGTATTGGTACCTATACCTAAGAAGGTGAAAATAAGACTTAAGACAGTAGATTGCATTTTCATTGGATATGCATATAATAGTAGTGCTTATCGGTTTCTTGTGTATGACTCACAAATCCCAGACATACACAAGAACACAATAATGAAATCGAGAAATGCATCGTTCTTTGAACATGAATTTCCGTATAAATCCAAGGAAGTACCTAGTACATCTAAACAAACTTATGAGGCTATTACTGAGGATAGTTAGGACTAAGAACAAGTCATTGAAGATGAGCTTAGATGCAGTAAAAGAGTGAGAACTGAAAAATCTTTTGGTCCGGATTTTTTAGTTTTCATGTTGGAAAGTGAACCTCAAAGCTTCCAAGAAGCTGTGAACTCTGTTGAAGGACCTTTGTGGAAAGAGGCCATTAAGAGCGAAATTGATTCCATCTTGCAAAACCATACATGGGAACTAGTTGATCTTCCTCCAGGATGCAAGCCACTTGGTTCGAAATGGATTTTCAAAAAGAAAATGAAAACATATGGAACAATTGATAAATATAAGGCTAGATTGGTTATCAAAGGTTACAGGCAAAAAGAAGGCCTAGATTACTTTGATACTTATTCTCCTGTGACAAGAATAAATTCTATAAGGATGATACTTGTGATTGCCGCTCTGCGGAATATCGAAGTACACCGAATGGATGTAAAAACAGCCTTTCTTAATGGAGATCTAGATGAAGAAATCTATATGGAACAACCTGAAGGTTTTGTTACTCTTGGACAAAAAAAGAAAGTTTGTAAACTGGTCAAGTCTCTGTATGGCTTGAAGCAAGCACCAAAGCAATGGCATGAAAAGTTTGACAGAGTAATGCTTGCTAATGGTTTCAAAATCAATGAGTGTGACAAATGTGTCTATGTCAAAAACACTGAAAATGGATACGCTATTTTGTGTCTTTATGTTGATGATATACTCATTGTTGGTAGTAATGACAAGATGGTCAAATCTACTAAGAATATGTTGAACTCCAAATTTGACATAAAAGATTTGGGTCTAGCAGATGTAATTTTGGGAATTAAAATTACAAGGACGTCTGATGGACTCATACTTAATCAGTCACACTATGTGGATAAAATTTTGGATAAATTTAACAAAGATGATTCTGGAGTGTCCAGAACACTAATAGACACGAGTCAACACTTTTTTACGAATAAAGGTGAGAGTGTTTTCTTAAGTAGAATACTCAAGAGTGATTGGTAGTCTGATGTACTTGATGAGATGTACAAGGCCAGATATAGCCTACACAGTCAATAGACTGAGTAGATATACGAATGTTACGTCTAAAATGCATATACGTAAAATAACTGCAAGTGCACGGGTCGTAAACAAGTAATAAAGTGATAAGTATTGAGTTGTCGATACCACGAGGAATTGGATATTAAATTATCGTTAATTACCGGAATTGTCGTGACCTAACTTTATCTAGGCAACCAAATTAAATGAATTTGTAATTAAATAAATACAAAGATAAAAATAAATACAAAAATAAAATATAGAAACTCTATGCACAAATGTACTAGGGAATTGAATTCACCTAACTATCAACTATGTCTTT
>JXTC01000603.1:35227-53465 GCA_002914845.1 Trema orientale | reverse complement strand
CTCCTTCCTCTCTAGAAATTTTGAGCTCTCTTTCTTGTGTTTTCTCTCCAACTCTCCACACCTCAAATAGAGGCTTAAGGATGTATTTAAGAGCCACCAAGGTGACCCAGGCTGGGTGGAATATCAACTACTTGATCAGATGGCATCAATGGTCCAGATTGGCTCTAAAAACTCGCTAAAAACGCACTTTCGGATGCTGTGTAGTGCCCGGTGCTCCCTGGCCAGTGCCGCGGGGCTCTAGCCTCAGGAAATCAGGTTTTCAGGCAGCACAGTAGTGCTACTATTCAAGCGCCGCGGCGCTCTCGGCTCTGGAATTCAGCACGAACAGTTTTCTTCCCGGGGGCGCCATTTCTTCGTTTTAGCTCCGTTTTGCCTGATTTTCATTGCGTTGCGTTCGTATCAGACTCTACTTTCATTTACAATGGTTAAAAAACCCAAATTTGGCACCGATATTTCTTAGTTCTCATTTATTCACAAGAACTACAAAAATAAAGTAAAAACACATCAAACTAACATAAATGCTTGAGTTTTTACAATTATTTGAACTGAATAATACTTGATTTTGTGTGAATTAATCACTCATCAATGAGTAATCCAAGTGCTGAGTATTGAAAAGGAATTGTAAAAGTACTTAGGTACTTACGATATACTCGTAACTACGGACTACACTATAATAGATATCCTGCAGTTTTTGAAGGATACAGCGATGCAAACTGGATATCTGATATAAAAGGCTCAAAGTCTACTAGTGGGTATGTGTTCATACTAGCTGGAGCAGCTGTATCATGGAAATCTTCAAAACAAACAATTATAGCCTGATCCACAATGGAATCTGAGTTTATAGCTCTAGATAAATGTGGTGAAGAAGCTGAATGGCTACACCATTTCTTAGAAGATATTCCAGATTGGCCTAAGTCTGTGCCGCCAATATCTATATATTATGATAGTCAATCGGCTATTGGAAGGGCACAGAATAATATGTATAATGGTAAGTCTAGACATATACGTCGTAGACATAATACCATTAAATAACTACTCTCAACGGGAGTTATTTCTATAGACTATGTGAAGTCTAAGAATAACCTAGAGGATCCGCTAACCAAAGGGTTAAACATAGAGTTAGTTGACAAATCATCGAGAAGAATGGGACTAAAGCCCATGAAATAAAGGCAATATAATGGAAACCCAATCTAGTTAACTGGAGATCCCAAGATCTAGGTTCAAAGGGACAACCTAAATATAAAGACTTNATTATAGCCTGATCCACAATGGAATCTGAGTTTATAGCTCTAGATAAATGTGGTGAAGAAGCTGAATGGCTACACCATTTCTTAGAAGATATTCCAGATTGGCCTAAGTTTGTGCCGCCAATATCTATATATTATGATAGTCAATCGGCTATTGGAAGGGCACAGAATAATATGTATAATGGTAAGTCTAGACATATACGTCGTAGACATAATACCATTAAATAACTACTCTCAACGGGAGTTATTTCTACAGACTATGTGAAGTCTAAGAATAACCTAGCGGATCCGCTAACCAAAGGGTTAAACATAGAGTTAGTTGACAAATCATCGAGAAGAATGGGACTAAAGCCCATGAAATAAAGGCAATATAATGGAAACCCAATCTAGTTAACTGGAGATCCCAAGATCTAGGTTCAAAGGGACAACCTAAATATAAAGACTTAGTTGGATCATTGTGGGAGTTATCCTCCTGTGAGGGTATTACCTTCATGTCCATTCCTGTGATGAAAAACAATGATGCTCGTAAGAAATAGGATAAGCAAATGCTTTTAATGATTCTTATGCGTCGAGAAACCGAGCGGAGTAATGTGGGTTACTCATAACTAAGAAATCACCTATGTGAGAGAAAAGTGAGGCCGCTTTAAAGAGGAATTATGAGGGCTTAATTCCTTATAAACTCTTGCAAAACCAGGCAGAAATGTTCAAGGCCAAAATGAACATAACCGTAAGAACTGTAAATGTTAAGAAAGATATTGTGTGAAGTATATTATCATTTACATGAACGACAAACAGTTCAAGGACTTATGGTCTACTGATTTGTTAGTAAAGTAAATATACTTTTACAAGGGAAGGTTCAAAGGATAACACCTACCTATCCTATGCATGTTTCGATTGTTGAACTCTATCACTAAGTCTAGAGTCTGTAGAGTCTCCTTAGTAATTTTCATTCATGTAGGGGATTGTTAGAAAATGGACCATTTATTAGAAATGGTAATTTGGGCTTAAGTGGACTTGAGAGCTCATATATATAGTAAAGCCCAAAATTAAAGTTGTAATCCCATTTTCATTAGCCAATTTGGAGCATAAATTAGAGTGGGACTCACTTTGTAAAAGTGCAAGGTCTTGGCATAATCTTATTCTACTCTATGAGTAGATTAAATTGATATATCATGTGTCCAAATTGGAGCTTGGGTGAATGAGAAATTAATGCTCAAAGTATGCTTGTTGGTATTAGAAAATAGAGAAAGAAAGATAAAAAAGCTTGTCCCACATTGGTTGGGAAGCTTTCAAACTTGTGCTTTATATAGAGTTATATTTTTCATGAGTGTAACTATGTGTAGCCAAGATACTCTCTCAGGTGCGCGCAAGGGGGGAGGGGAGTGCAAATCTTCGGGCTTGGGCCAGAATTTGCCCGAAGTTGCATGGGCTCGTGTGTGCCCGCACCTGCAGACACGAATGTCGGCCCGAAATCTTGGACTCTTGTAAAGCCAACTTTTTGCTGCGGCCCTGTTTATTTTTTTCTCTATTTTTTCTATTTTGCTGCTTCTAGAAGAATGTTTGAAACTGATGGCATTGAAAGACTTGGCTGTTAGCTCAAAAACTGCTATTTTAATTGAATAAAAACCGTTCAATTTCTGGCCAGCAAAGGATGGAGGAGTAACAGCCAAGTTATTGGCATTATGGAGCATTAGTGCTACTTTTGTTGTAACCTCTCTTTTCACCAGCTATATAAGCAGACCTTCTCCACTTCTTTTCTACACCATCAAAAGCTCTCAGCTTCGTTTTTCCTTTCAATACTCTCCCTAGCAGCTTCCTTTCTTTTGTGTGTCTTAGCGTTTAGTTTCTAGTTCTAGTTTCTCTGATAATCTAGTTCTAGAAATCCTTGAGTGAGAAGAGGTCTACAAGTTAAGTTTCCAGTTCGTAAGAGTACAGGTGTTAGTGCTTCACCTGCTACTTTTAGTCGTTATATCCTAGGAAACTGATGCTTGCTAAAGTCCTTAAAGCATTCTAGTGGAGGGAGCGAATCAGTTTTAAGGACACTGTGACCTACACAGGCCTCGGTGGTAACCAGTATTTCCGAAGTGCTACTAAGATTTCGTTAAAGATTGGAGCAAACTTTTGGTAACTTTATATATTAATCTTAAAGTTTATTATAAAGTTTGCTATATACGTTTGTAACCTTATATATTGCGTATTATATTCGTTTGTAACCTTATAAATTGAATGTTAATTATTTCCTATAGCTAATAGGTAGAAAACCACTAACATAATAGATTACATGAATGGAGCAAATAGAGAAGGGCATTACCATGACCAGCTTCTTCTTTGTTCGGACATATTCTCAAAGATCAAATGATGTCAAAGTTCAAATGATGGTGAAAATTGAAGCCCTCCTCGAAATAGAGTTTTTTCACTAATTATATATATATATATGTACATATATACGTGTTATAGTGTAAATTGGTTTTTCATTGGCCAGGGCCGGTAAAGGTGTTTTTTTTTTCGGTCTGGGGATCGCGAAGTCATGCTACCTATAGACGAAAGGGAAATAGATAATTGTTGGTATTTTTCTAATTATTTGGGAATATTTTTGGTATATTGAAATTTTCATTAAATACCCCAATAAATTCCTGCATAAGCCGTATCATGAAGCTCCCATTTGCCAGCTTTGACTGTTAGTTGTGGCTTCTTCAAAAATTCTTAAAAAATCTACTTTTTGAGTTTTTACTAAACACTATTTGATGTAAAAATTATCTAGTAGGTAGTTTTAGATAACTGAGAAGCTTAAACAAATGGGTCTTTAATCCTCTAAGAGATGGGTCTTTAATCCTTTAAGAGATCAAATAGATGCGAAGATGGATCTGTTTAGAATGACGTTTACTTTGAGAAGTAAAATATTAAAAGATCTTCCTAATGAAGCTAGTGGGTCTATACTTCATTAAAAATGTCTTTTAAATAGAAAAAGATAGATTTCGTCCAAACATGTTTAAAAGTAACTTTTGGGCTCTAAAAGGTCTTTGGAAGCTATGCCAAACAAGCCCAGAGGAAGACAAAAAAGATCTTCTAATTTTTTTTTTAACTTAAAAATATTTCGATTAGTTGTAATTCTTTGAATTTGATATATTTATTTCCAGTGAACTTATTTTAATTTTTATGGATATTTTACAGTTATGGGATTGATTTTTGGATGTATGAAGATAACGAAAAAAAAAACATTTCAACAACTTCTTGGATTTATTTCTGATTGTTTGAAAATAAAAGAAAAGGAAAAAAAATCATTTATTGATTTCTAGAGATCATATTAAAAAAAAAAAGCCAATTATAACAACCGTTCGTGAATCAACGTTGTTTCCGTCCATGACAACCCTGTTTTTGCTATATATATATATATATATTCCACAGATTCATTTTTTTAGATAGGGCTAGGCTTATGGAAGAAGATGTAAGTGTTTTCCACAAATTTATTTTTTAGATGACTCAGATATCTCTCTCTCTCTCTCTTTTTTTTTTTTTGGCAAAGAAGATGTACAGTGCCTAATGTAGCTTTTATAGGAAATAATCCAATGTGGACCATGATGTATACAACTAGCCCTACCACGTCAAATTCTCAGCATCAAACTCAAATCCGACGGCTAGAAAAAAACTCTCTCATGCAATGAGTGAAAACAAGGGCTCTTAGGTTAGACTTACCTGTATATAACTATCGAAATGTTACATAACTATGGAAGCGTCTAACCTAGAAGACCTTACTTTCACTCGTTTTATGAGTGACTAAGTTTAAGCCGTTGGATAAGATTTTGACAAACAAAATTTCATATAGTGGGTCGAATTGTAGACACAGTGTTGTTGGTATATGTATTGGCTACCAGTTTGCATAATTTGGGAATTTCTTATTACACCATCACTGTTTGTATAATAACCCATTTGGTTAATGGTTTGAAAAAGAGTGTATTTAAGGCAAAAATCTAAAAACTGGTAAAGAAAATATGTGTATGAAAATGCGTGCCCGTTTAGTTCACCTATTGGAATGGGTACTTATTTCAAGAATTTTAGTTTTTTCCATTCAAATAGTCTTTTGGAATGGGTGTTTGTTTCAACAATTCAGTTTTTCTATTCAAATGGTCTACCAGTCGCATCAACCATTGGAATGAGTTTTTTGTGTCTTGGAATGAGAATGGAGCCTATGAGGTGTTTTTGAATGGTCTATTCTAATGTCTCCTATTCTAGTTACAACTCATTCTACTTTATTTCACTTCAAATATCTCTCATTCCAATTATAACTCATTCCGTAATTTCTATTTAAATACACTCATTCAAATAAGTGTACCAAATAAGGCCATTATTTATTTAAAAGCACAAGAAATATCTGCACAGTTCCTTCGCCCAATGGCTATAGCCTTTTATGCCTTCTACCCCTATTGGGTTCTAATCTAATCTTAATCTATTTTCTTTTCTGTTTCTTTTTCTTTTTCATTTTTTTAGCTTTTTTTTCTCCTTTTCTATTTCTATTTCCTCTATGCTCTTTCTCTCTCTTTTTTTTCTTTTTTCTTTTTTTTTTCCAGTTCTTTTTTCCTTTTCTATTTTTTTTTCTTTTATTTCATTTACTTAAACCGATAACAAATCTTGTATTTACTAGTGTTTACATTGGTAGCTAGTTAGAAGACTGATGACTAGTTTCCAGAATGGTAACTAGTTACTAGATCCAAGTTTTCAAACTAGTGGTTAGTTACAAAACTAGTTACTACTAGTAACCAATCTGGTTTTTTTATTATTATAATAACAAATACCAATTTGGTTACTAGTTACGAGGCCCTTACAGATTATTAGTTACTAATTTGATCTAGACTATTGATTGGTTACTAGTTACTAATTTCTAGATTGGTGGCCAGTTACTAGTAATACTACTTTGAGGGAGTGGTTACTGGTTTCTATTTTTCAAAAACCTAATTCTATTACTAATTTCCAAGAACCAAATTTATTATTAGTTTTTACTTTCAGAAAACTAATTTGGTAACGAGTGATAGGTTACTGGTTTCTAGATTAGTGGATGGTTACTAGTTACGAGTTTTCAAACTGGTTGCAGGTTACCACTAACCAATATAGTTATTTGTTACTTTGATTATTACTAACTTGGTTACTGGTTATGAGTCCTTCACAGTGTTACCCCAAGATTAGCGAACCCAAGATGAGGGTGAATTTGGTTTTAAAAACTTTTGTAAACTTTTCAAGATGAGCAAGTGAAATATGCAAGTAATGATAATATCAAGTAAAAATAGCTAAATAGCATGTACAAGCTCAAGGTAAATAAATTAAAGAGATAGGGATAGAGAAATTCAAACACTATTTTTATAATGTTCAATAAACTTGATGGTTTGTCTACGTCCCCTGCTCTTGGTAACACACTTCGTGCTTTCCACTACTGGATCAAGAGAATAGGCTTGACCGACCCTTGTACACAGCGAGTGATTTCTCTTTAGGTACACTCACGCCTTTACAATAGCCTTGAATCTGGTTCTATCACGCCTAACTCAGATTGCTTAGACTCTAGTGTCAATCTCACCTAAACCGGGTTGTTTATAAATCTAGTGTCAATCTCACCTTACAATTACAATCTGGTTTTTGTTGAATCACTTAACTAGAATCTCTCTCTAATGAAGATAATTGATACAAGGTAAACTTAAAGAGAATAAATGTAAACACAAGATATGATCTAGTTTGGCTCAAGTGACTTTTGTGAAAAAGTAGATTTGAAAGTTTGGATCATAAAAATTTATTTGAACAACTTGAATATATAATATGAGCAATGTAAAGATGTTCAAAAGTTGTTTCAACTCTTAAAAAAGCTTCTATTTAAAGACTTAAATGAAAACTAGCCGTTTTAGACTGTTTGACAGACAATCTGTCATTTTCGGTAGACTGAAAATGTTTTCAGTCTACCAAAAATACTAGCCCTTGATAGTACAGTTCTAACGGTCGAATTTAAAAAATGATTGAAAAGCGGCAGAGAATCGGTAGACCGAAAACTAAGAATCGGTCTGCCGAAAATACCAGAGAGCTTGTTTTAATTTTATTTCAAGTCTTTTTCGATTCTTTTCAAAATTGTGACTTCTTAAATTGATTTTTATGAAATATGGATACTATAGAAATTCATAAATTAATTTAAAAACTTGTGTAAAATGAATTTCAAACTTTTATTAGAGATAAACTAGTTTAACTGCATTGGTTTGAAATTTTCCTGTTTTAAAAAAAAATTTGAGCTATTAAGATCATATTATATGTAAACAAGTATTCAAATACAAGGACTAAGTAACTAACTTTTGCTAGTCTAAGTCTTTTACTCTTGATCTTTGTCATTAAGCTCTTTTTCATAATCCATCTTGAATGTTTTGTGATCCTTTCAATTTATATTGCAACACACTCAAGTAGATTATTAGTTCTTAATCATATGTTTGTTAATCTTTAAAACATGAGTATAAGATTAATGATACAAAGCATGAGTCAACAATCTCTCTTTTTTGATGACAACAAACATTTGATTTAAGGGGAAAAAAATAAAGTAAGGAATAAGATTTTAATAAACAAGGATAAGTGTCCTTACCAAATTTTTGAATACTCTCTTTCAAAATATGCTTAATGTAAAAAAAAAAAATTAAACTCCCCCTTTATTTGTTAAACTTGTAAATGGTGCATATTTTGAAAAACTATGCCAATTTTGATACCAATTATATTTGTAGAAAAGTAAATTTACCAATTAAATCAAAGCTCTTTCTTCTCCCCCTTTTGATATCATCAAAAGTCCACAAGTAAGAAGGATAAAACAAATACAAGTAAATAAATATCAACGAGATGTGAATAAGGCATAACACTGTTAAATCAAACATCCAATTCAAACAAGACATAGAATTCATACTTTAAACAACCAAAAAAAATAAAAGTTCAAAAGAATTAAAGTAAAACATGATAAGAGATCTATGGAGGAGGAAATCGACCAAAAAAGGATTGCATCATCCTCATCATCTCGTCTTGTTGATCTTGGAGTATCTGAAATTGACGCTCTTGGTGTTGACAGGCGGAGTTGATGTCAGCTGCAGTAATCTAGAAATGCTCGAGCTCGGTATCATGCAGATGCTGGATGTCAAGCTGGATGGTGTTAATGCATTCTAAGAGGCTATTGAAAGCTTCATGAAAATCAAAGGCTTGTGCAGGTGCCTCTTCAGCATGAGTGCCCTCAGTAGCAACTTCAGCGGCTCCTTGAGCAACTATGCCAGGACGACTACCACCAGCTTTTTGTCTATCTCTTATACCTTGATCATGCCCTTATTTAGTTTTGGCGGCCCATTCATTGTTAAGTAAATTGAATCCTATGAGACTGAAAGTCTTATTATTGATTTTAACATCAATAGTCCACGGTTTACGTTCAGCCTCATGAAATGGTGAGATATTGAAATACTGGAAGATGCGGGTAAGGAGAACACCATAAGGAATTAAGGATCTCCTATTTTCTATGGCATCAATCATTTCATAGATAATAAAGTATGGCAGGTTTAACCTTCTCCCAACAAGAATAGAGTCAACGAAACTAAGGTCACAAAAGGTAGGTGAATCCTAGCCTCTAGGGTAAGATCAGTGACATGAGGCTTAGGCTGAAACCTATCAGGACAACATACTCTAAGTAAGGCTTCTTGAGGGTCAAAATCATCAAACATAAGCCAAGAGTTTGTTAATTTATAACCACCCAGAGGTGAGTGAAAAAGATCAGCTAGAAGTTGTTCAGTGACTTCAAAATCAATCCTCTTAAGGAAAACATATATAGCATGTTGTCCTCTAGAGATATTGGCACAAACATATAATCTTCTAACCAATCTAGGATATCTTATCTATCTAATAAAGCAGAATTCAGTCTAACCCATATTTTCTGTAAATAGTGGGAAATTGACATATGTTAAGTCTCTAAAATTGAAGCTTCTACCCTAAACAATTGTTTTCTTAGAGAAAACCTCTTTATATCTAGACATAAGTGCAGGAGAGTCTAGAAGAGAAATATCAAATCTTGTTTTGGTGTATTGTTCAAATTCCACTGTTCGAATTTCCTTGCCTTTATGCCTTGGGTTTTCCCTTCTATGAGCCATTGACAAGAGATGTGAAGAACAAACAAAGACTCAAAGGAATTCAACCTCAATTTCGGACTCTAGGCTGTTAAGAAGAGGAAAGATTTAATTTTGGTGCCAAAAGGGTAGGAAATTTAGTGAATAAGAGTGAAAAAGCGATAAGAATTACTTTGGTTGGAAGAAAAATGAGTGATCTTGAGAGAGAATTGAATGGGAATGAGAAGAGAGAGTTTTAGGGTAAGAGAGAGGATGATCTCAGTGGAGAGAATGAGAGAAAAACCGTTAAAAAGCCTTAAATACTCGCTGGACTACGAGTTTTCGGCAGACCGAAAATAAGTTTTCAGTCTGCCGAAAATAGCAGTAGGAAAAGTACTTTCCAGAGCACTTTTTCGGTAGATCGAAAATATTTTCAGTCTGCCGAAAATAGCAGTAGGAAAAGTACTTTCCAGAGCACTTTTTCGGTAGATCGAAAATATTTTCAGTCTGCCGAATCCCCTGTTTCAGCAGATTTAAAAAAAAAAAACGATTGGAAAAAGATAGCACTTTTTCGGTAGATCGAAAATGATTGGTATATTTAAACAAACGACTAAAACATTGAAAAATCACCAAAATAAAAAACATGGAATGCAAATCAAATGACATTCAAATAAAGAAAATTCAATGAAGTTCGTTATGATCAATCATGCCAAGTTCTCTACGAATCATGCACATGCAAAAATAGTCCTTGCTAAGAGGTTTAGTGAAAATATCAGCTAGTTATTTTTCCGTGTAAACAAATTCAAATATAATATCACCTTTTTGCATATGATCACGAAGAAAATGATGTCTAATATTAATATGCTTAGCACGTGAATGTAAAATTAGATTTTTGGACAAATTGATAGCACTAGTATTATCATATTTAATAGGCACTTGATTATAATTCATTCTAAAATTCATTAGTATTTGTTTCATCCATAGAATTTGAGCACAACAACTACTTGCAGAGATATATTCGGCTTCGGTAGTAGAAAGAGCAACAGAATTTTGTCTCTTGCTAAACCAAGATACAAGTGAATAACCAAGAAAGTGACAAGTACCACTTGTGCTCTTGCAGTTGGTTTGATAATTGGTAAAGTCCGCATCCAAAAAATTAGTGATGTTAAAGTATGTGCTTTTTAGATACTATAATCCTAGGTTCATAGTGCCATGCAAATATTTTAGAATACATTTTACTGCACTAAGATGTGATTCTATAGGATTAAATTGAAATCTAGTACATAGACAAACACTAAATATTATAATCAGTCTATTAGCTGTTAAGTAAAGAAGTGATCTGATCATACCTCGATATTTGGTGATATCTACTACTTTACTATTTTCGTCTTTATTAAGCTTGATTGAAGAGCTTATTGGTGTTCTTATTAACTTGGAGTTCTCCATATCGAACTTCTTTAACATATCCTTGATGTATTTGGATTGATTGATGAAAATACATTCTTTGCTTTGTTTGATTTGGAGGCCAAGGAAGAAATTTAGTTCTCCCATCATGCTCATTTCAAACTTGTTGTGTATACACTTATCTCTCTTTTCTTTTTATAAAAAGAGTAGTATCCGTTTTTCCCATAGTAAAACTATTTAAAATAAAAAATTTACTTAATCTATCATATTAAGCTCTAGAAGCTTGCTTTAAACCATAAAGAACCTTAAAAAAATGATCCGAATACTTATAATTTTAAAAACCGGGGGGTTGGGCTACATATATTTCTTCTAATATGTATCCTTTTGGAAATGCACTCTTAACATCCATTTAGTATAGGATAAAGTCCTTATGATATGCAAATGTTAAGAGCATCCTTATGGATTCTAATCTTGCTACGGGTACAAAAGTTTCTTTATAATTGATACAGTCTTCTTGATTGAAACCTTGAGCTATTAGTCTCGCTTTGTTTCTCACTATCATCCCATACTCATCTACTTTATTTCTAAATACCCATTTAGTTCCAATAACTGATTGGTCCTTAGGTCTTGGAACTAATTCCCATACATCACTCCTTTCATTTATTTAATTCTTCTTGCATAGCTAAAATCCATGATTCATCCTTTTCGGCATCTTCGAAATTTTTTGGTTTAATTTGATAAATAAAAGCCATATTATTGCAAATATTTCTAAGTGATAATCTAGTCTTGACTTCTTGTAAGAGGTCACTTAGAATTTGATCTTTAGGATGAGCATAATTAAATTTTAAATCTTGAGAAAGAGAGAGAGTGTTACCATTGTGGCTTTCCTTTTCTTCCTTAAGATCTTGTTGTAGTTGGATGTCTTTCTCTTTATTTGTTTTCTCATCAACACTTAGCTCATTTAAGCTTTGTTCCATGTCTACAATATCATCATCATCTATTTTTCTCTCTTCAAGGAGAGTGTTAGACTCATAAAAAATAACATGCATAGATTCTTCTATTACTAATGTTCTTTTGTTGAAAACTCTATAAGCTTTACTAGTAGTAGAGTATCCAAGAAAAATACCAACATCGGATTTTGAATTAAATTTTTCCAAATTATCTTTAGTATTCAAAATAAAACATTTGCAACTAAAAACTTTAATATATCCAATGTTGGGTTTTCTACCTTTCTAAAGCTCATAAGGTGTCTTGTTTAAGATTGGCCTTATCATAACTCTATTCACAATATGACAAGCGGTACTTATCGCTTCGGCCCAAAAATATTTTAGCAAACCATTTTCATTTAGCATGCTTCTTGCCATTTCTTGTAGGGTTCTATTCTTTCTTTTAACTACTCCATTTTGTTATGGAGTTCTAGGTGTTGAAAAATTATGGTCAAAACCATTTCTATAGCAAAAAGTTTCCATTTCATCATTTTCAAACTCACCACTATGATCACTTCTAATAGATATGATGGTATAGCCTTTTTCATTTTGTACTTTTTTTACAAAAAATAGTGAGGACATTTAAAATATTATTTTTATGAGCAATAAATAGAACCTAAGTTAATCGTAAAAAATCATCAACTATCACAAAAGCATAGTGTTTTCCACTAAGACTAGCTACTCTTGACGGTCCAAATAAATCTATGTGAAGTGATTGTAAAGGTCTAGAAGTAAAAATGGTGTTTTTGGATTAAAAGAGCTTTTTACTTGTTTTCCAAATTGACATGTATCACAAACCTTGTCTTTTTCAAAAAGTAAACTAGATAAACCAATTACAAAGTTTTTCTTTGAAAGTTTAGAAATAGTATTCATACTAGCATATCCAAGTCTTCTATGCCAAAGCCAAGAGTCATCTTTTAAAGCCAAAAAATACTTATCTTGATTGAAATATTTTTCAATATCAATAGTATACACATTATCTTTTCTATCCCCTTCAAAAATAATTTCTTTTGAACAAGTATTCTCAATTAAGCATTTGGAAGGTTCAAAAATAACTCGATAACCTTTATCACAAAGTTAACTTATACTAAGCAAATTGTGTTTAAGACTATTAACAAGCAAAATATTTTCTATAATGGGTGAGGAAGTAGTACTAATGTTACTTATACTCAAGATTTTGCCTTTGGTGTTGTCTCCAAATGTAATACGTTCTCCACTTCTTTTTGTGAATAACGAAAGTAAAGAGTAGTCTCTGATCATGTGTTTGGAGTAACCACTATCCAAGAACCAAAAGTTCTTTTTCTTTTGTACCTACAAGTAAGAATCAAACTTTGATTTTTGGTACCCATACTAATTTGGGTCCTTGAGTGTTAATTCTAGATTCTTTTGTTATCCAAGCTAGTTTTCTACTAAAATATGCATTTTTCTTCACAAAGCATGAAAAACTAGTGTGTCCATCTTGATTATAATAAGTGCAAGTGTGCTTTATGTCACTTGTACTAACTTTCACAAAATAATTTTTGAGATATTTTTGTTTTATGGAAGATTTATACCCAATACCTCTTTTTTCAAAAATACATTTTTGCCCACTAAGTATCATATCAAAATTTTTCTTTCTATTCGTAAATTTATAGAAAATTTTAGCCAAGTCGAAAATCTTGTCATTCAAGGAAGTATTTTTTTTTTTTTTACTAAAAGATCACAATTGCTACAAGGTAATTTTACTTCTTTTTCTTTTGTAAACTCTTTAACTATTTTCGACAAGCTAAGAATTTTCTTTTTAAGAGTATTATTCTTGAAAATGAGTTTTTCATAGTTTTTGTGTAAATCATTGAAATCACTCAATAAACTTTCATATGATAAATCACAACCACTATCATTTTCACTACTAGTATCACTATCATCAAGAAATTCAATTTTGATTTAAGAGAGCTTACCTCATTTTCTATTGCCATGAAATACATGTTGGCAATTTTTTCTTGTTCTTCTTCATTGGATTCTTCTTCATCACTATTATCCCAAGTGGCCTTCATTGCCTTCTTCTTCATTTTTCTTCTTAAGGAACATTCGTTCTTCATATGTCCTGGCTTTTTATATTCAAAGTAAGTAATGAGATCATCTTTTCCTTTCTTCTCTCGATAGTCATTGCCTTTGGTATTCTTCTTGAAATTCTTATTTTTGAAGTTCAAGTACTTCTTGTACCTTTTAGTGATAAGGCAATATCTTCTAACTCACTATCCGCAAATTCTTCTTCTTCTCCATTGCTTTCTTGCATAGCGGCTTTAAGAGCAATTCTTTTCTTTTTCTTCTCCTCCCCTTCATCTTCATTCGTTTCCTTCATAAAGATTTCATGGGTCATGAAGGATTCCAAAATTCCTTCAAGAGAAAGTGTGCTAAGGTCTTTTGTTTCTTGAATAGCTACCACCTTGTTTCTATAAGCTCGAGGAAGACATCTAAGGATTTCGCTCACTAACTCACCATTCGGAAAGATTTTTCCTAAAGCACTAAAATAGTTAATAATAGTAGTGAATCTAGTAAACATTTGTTAAATAGATTCATCTTTTTCTATTTTGAACAACTCATAGTTTCTAGTAAAAATATTAATTCCAGTTTCTTTCATGGAGCTAGTTCCTTGATAAGAGACTTCTAACATGTTCTATAGTTCATGAACATCTCTAGTCTTCTCAACATTATTATATATATTCCTATCTAAACTACACATAAGAATATTTCTAGTTTTTCTATTTTTGGTGAAAGTGATTTTATCCCTTTCATCATATTCCTCTGTCTTTTTCTACTTATCTTCCATCAACAATTTTTGTTATTTTTAAAGAGTCTTCAAACGGTTAAGTTTTAAAAATTTGAGCACCAAGCTCTGATACCAATTGTTAGCCCAAGATTAGTTAACCCAAGAGTGGAGTGAATTATATTTTAAAAACTTTTGTAAACTTTTCTAGACGAACAAGTGAAATATGCAAGTAATGACAATATTAAGTAAAAATAGTTAAATAACATCCACAAGTTCAAGGTAAATAAATTAAAGAGATAAGGATAGAGAAATGCAAATATTATTTTTACGAGATTCAACAAATACGACAGTTTGTCTATGTCCACAGCTCTTGGCAACATACTTCGAGCTTTTCACTATCGGATCAAAAGAATGGGCTTGACCGACCCTTGTACACAGTGAGTGATTTCTCCTTAGGCACACTCATGCCTTTATAATAGCCTTGAATCCGGCTCTATCATGCCTAACTCAGATTGTTTAGACTCTGGTGCCAATCTCATCTAAACTGGGTTGTTTATGAATCTGGTGTCAATCTCACCTCACAATTATAATTTGGTTTTTATTGAATCACTCAATTAGAATCTCTCTCTAATGAAGATAATTGATACAAGGTAAACTTAGAGAGAATAAATGTGAACACAAGATATGATCTAGTTTGGCTTAAGTGACTTTTGTGAAAAAGTAGATTTAAAAGTTTAGATCACAATAATTGATTTAAATAACTTGAATATATGATATGAGCAATGTAAGGATGTTCAAAAGTTATTTTAAGTCTTAGAAAAGCTTCTATTTGTAGACTTGAATGAAAACTAGCTGTTTTAGACCGTTTGACAGATGATCTGTCATTTTTAGTAGACCAAATGTGTATTTTCGGTCGACTAAAAGTACTAGCCGTTGATAGTGCTGTTCTAAAGGTCAAATTTAAAAAACTATTGAAAATCGGTAGAGAATCGATAGACTAAAAACTAGGAATCGGTCTGCCAAAAATACCAGAGAGCTTGTTTTAATTTTATTTCAAGTTTTTTTTCGATTTTTTTCAAAATTGTGACTTCTCAAATTAATTTTTTTGAAATATGGATACTATAGAAATTCATAAATCAACTTAAAAACTTGTATAAAATGAATTTTAAACTTTAATTGGAGATAAACTAGTTTGACTACATTGGTTTGAAATTTTCTTGTTTTTAAAAAAATTTGAGCCATTAAGATCATATTATATGTAAACAAGTATTCAAATACAAGAACTAAGTAATTAACCTTTGCCAGTCTAAGTCTTATATTCTTGATCTTTGTCTTCAAACTCTTTTCTATAATCCATCTTGAATATCTTGTGATCCTTTCAATTTAGATTGCTACATACTTAAGTAGATTATTAGTTCTTAATCATATGTTTGTTAATCTTCAAAACATGAGTATAAGATTGATGATACAAAGCATGAGTCAACACACAGGTTATTAGTTAATGGTTTCTATCATAGAGTCTGGTTATTAGTTAGGGGTCCTTTGAAGAATACCCTTTTTACATAGTGGTTTTGTAGAAATACACCTCTCTTCATAGTTTTTGGGTGTGTACACTTTTTAAGTGACAGTTTGGTTATCAAGACTAATATGCCCTTGACTAACACGTTTTCAAATTTTTTCCCATTTCCATTTTTTTTCTCCCGTACCTCCTCCTTCACCATTATCACGTCATTGCTGCCAAAAGTTTAGAGTCACCGGAAAATATATTTCAACCGAAAGCTTGGAGTGACTGGAAAGCTTGGAGTTCCGATTTCTGCACTTTAAGGGAGAAAAACGTGGTCCTCCATTTCGAAGGTTGAAGTAAATAGAATATGTTTCTTTGCCATTAATCTTTCTTTGCAAATGTGAGTTTGATTTATGGATTAGAAATTATTTTGTAGTAGGACTTGAAACTATAGTGAAAAATAGAAAGTATTTGGTCAATTTTTGAGCTTGAAAACATGTAAACTAGAAATTGGAATGTAAAATAGCGAGTTCTGCAGCGAAGACGAAACCCAGATCTGGATAGACAAGACTGTCTAATTTCTAGACAGCTTGTCTAGAAGGTGAGAAATTGTACAGTATTAATTCTACTCGACAGTATTTTGAGTCTTGTCTAAAAAACTACATAGAAGAAACCCAGATCTGGATAGACAAATCTGTCTAATTGCTAGACAGACTGTCTAGAAGATAATAAATTGTACAATATCGACTCCACTAGATAGTATTGTCAAGTCTTGTCTGAAAAACTACATAGAAGAAAATCATACCTGGATAGACAAATCTGTCTAATTTATAGACAGCCTGTCTAGAAGGTGAGAAAGTGTACAATATTAACTCCACTTGATAGTATTGTCGAGTCTTGTCTGAAACGCTGCGAAGAAGAAACTGATTTCTGGAAAGACAGATCTGTCTAATTTATAGACAGACTATCTAAAACGGAAGAAATTGTACCTTATGGACTCCACTTGATAGTATTGTCGAGTCTTATCTGAACAATTGAACATCCATGCTATTGACACTACATAGATAATGTTAGACACAATTGTCGAGCCATAAACCAGTAATTATTGTCCAGGCACTAGACACTGTCTTGATTATGCTAGACACACTGTCTATATAATCGACACTTCTGTCGAGTAAGTAAACACCAATGTCGAGTCGATTTTGTGTATAAAAACGTAACTAAATTTATTATTTTATATTTGTTAATTTATGTTTCTTCCTTTAATTTGTAATTTATTTTTTGTTCAGGTATGTCATCAACACTCATAATATGATGGCGTTTGAGAAAAGAACGAATGTTCTTCTTGGAATTAGAATGGAAAGAGACAATGATCAAGATGCATTGTGATTAAACCGAATATTACTTTCAAGTAGCTAGTATATGAGATATATCAAATAACAGAAATCGACAATAATGTCTTTGACATAGAATTGAGTTACAAGTTAAATATAGCAATAGATATTGTTCCAATAGCTATAAAAAATGATACAGACGTTATGGTCCTAGCGTGTCATAATTGTTTGTCTTTCTTCTCTTTATGATTACGGTTGTTGTGTGTTATATGTCTCCCAGAGCAAGACTTTATTTACTGTGGTTTATTTGTAACTTTGTTTGATGATATTTTTTGTAGTTTTTTTTACTGTATTGAGTTTGTAATATCATGTTTTATAAGGCCTTGAATTATTTCAAAAATTTTATTATGTTTCTAATTTTCTACAGCGTTTTGCTAGACGCTCTCATCGGCTTAATCAATAGACGTGACTGTAATACTGACAACCATATCTAATATACCGACAACCTTATCATTGCTTTAAGAATAATTTGATTGCATTAGATATAGTGTCTAGTGGATAGACAACTAGTCTGTATACCTAGACAACTATGTCTACGGGATAGACAAATTGTCTGGAATGATAGACACATGCGTCTACCATATAGACAACATGTCTAGAAAGACAGACACAAGTATCTATTATATAGACAATACCGTCGAGTGATTCGATAGACATGTCATATGGCTCGACACACATGTGTAAATACGAGTTACTGAGCTTTTTTTTGAAAAAAAAAAAAGATGTTGTAAATTAATATAATGAATAAATATATAATGTTGTAACTTAATATAGTTATTATTCAGTACGCGTTATTATTGAGTTTGTAATTAGAAAGACAAAAGTTGTGAGTTGTGACTTAGTTTCTTAAAAAGTAACAAGATGACA
>JXTC01000603.1:0-33902 GCA_002914845.1 Trema orientale | reverse complement strand
GGTTAAAATACAATACTCATTTTCATTTAACAACCGATATGCACACATCAACTATATCAAGACATTATTTAGCAAAGCAAAAAAATCATACCATACCATCTCTTCCAAATATTAAAATAACTCAATCAACTATAAACTTACCATATGGCACTAAACGAAGATAGACACGATGTCTAGCGTAGTCGATCTCAAATGACAATGCTCGACCATCCTGTCTAGCCTAATCTA
Source organism: Trema orientale (assembly GCA_002914845.1). Classification (NCBI taxonomy): domain Eukaryota; kingdom Viridiplantae; phylum Streptophyta; class Magnoliopsida; order Rosales; family Cannabaceae; genus Trema; species Trema orientale. The sequence goes on along the minus strand of JXTC01000603.1, from coordinate 33,674 downwards.
TCTCAAAATAGAGAATAGCATGGTTCAACACAAAAATAGGACCATTTGTCGAGTAAATCATAGAGTTTTTACATGAAGTTTTGTTGTGTCCATAAATTCCACAATCTGAGCACTTTCTTTTCTTTTTTGGTAGAGCCTCGATAACCACAATGTATCTTGATCATTGTTTCTTTTTATTCCAATGCTAAGAAGAACCTTAGTTCTTTTCCCAAACGCCATCATATAATATGATTCTGAGTATTAATGACATACCTGTATAAAAAAAATTACAAATTAAAAGAAGAAATATATAATACCAAACATAAAGCAATAAATTTAATTAGGTTTGACATGTGTCAGTGGCTAGGAATATGTTTCTTATGATTAGACATGTGTATTTAGTTATTAGACATGTATTTTTAGTGGCTAGACATATGTTCCTAATGGTTAGATATGTATTTCTAATAGTTAGACATGTGTCTTTAGTTGCTAGACAACAGTATCTAGTGTTTAGACATTAACTTTTTTATGCATTAAATCAGCTCGACATTGGTGTCTACTTACTCGACAGAAGTGTCGATTATATAGACAGTGTGTCTAGTATAGTCGAGAGAGTGTCTAGTGCTTGGACAATAATTACTAGTTTATGGCTCGACAATAGTGTCTAACATTGTCTATATAGTGTCGATAGCATAGATGTTCAATTGTTCAGTCAAGACTCGACAATACTGTCAAGTGGAGTCCATATGGTACAATTTTTTCCATTTTAGACGGTCTGTCTATAAATTAGACAGACCTGTCTATCCAAATCTGGGTTTCTTCTTTTGTAGCTTTTCAGACAAGACTCAACAATACTATCGAGTGGAATCGATATTGTACAATTTTTCACCTTCTAGACAGGCTGTCTCTAAATTAGACAGATCTATGTATCTAGATATGATTTTCTTCTATGCAGTTTTTCATACTAGACTTGACAATACTGTCTAGTGGAATCGATATTATATAATTTATCACCATCTAGACAATCTGTCTAGCAATTAGAGAGATCTGTCCAACTAGATATGGGTTTCTTCTATGTAATTTTTCAAACAAGACTCGACAATATTGTCAAGTGGAATCAATACTATATAATTTCTCACATTCTAGATAGGGTGTCTAGAAATTAGATAGTCTTGTCTATCCAGATCTGGGTTTTATCTTCGTAGTAGAACTCGCTATTTTATAACCCAGTTTCTAGTTTATATGTTTTCAGGCTCAAAAATTGACCAAATACTTTCTATTTTCACTATAGTTTCAAGTCTTACTACAAAATAACTTCTAATCCACAAATCAAACTCACATTTGCAAAGAAAGATTAATGGCAAAGTAATACCTTCTACTTATTTCAAGCTTCGAAATAGAGGACCATGTTTTTCTCCGTTAAAGTGCAAAAATCAGGACTCCAAGCTCTCCGGTTGCTCCAAGCTTTTGGCTGAAATATATTTTCCAGTAACTCTAATCTTTTACTTAAAGGTCCTTTGAAGAATACCCTTTTCACATAGAGAGAAATAGGGACGGGAGAGGAAGGAAACGAAATAGAGAGATAAACCATTTCCCTGACTTTTCTTTTCTTTTTTTTTTCATTCTTTCTAAATTTAATTCAGGGCATAAACGTCATTCTACCCTAATATTATTTAAAAGGGGTTATTATAGCCAAAATAATTTAATGGGGTTGTAGTGCTCAAAATCAACTATCAGTAGAGGGCATTTTACCTAATTTCCCTATTAGTTATGACTAATACTAATTGTTGGGAATAGTAACTGGTTTTTAGTTTTCAATAACCAATTTAGTTAATAGTTTCTAGTTTTCAACATTCAATTTGGTATTGGTTTCCCAAGCTAATTTTGTTACTGGTTTCCAGTTTCAAATAACTAATTGAGTTTTATAAAACCCATTTTGCTATAATCATGTTGGTTACTTGTTTCTAATAAATTTTATTGCTAATGTCTCATTTCTAGTAAGTAATTTTGTTACTAGTTTCAAAAAACCCCATTTTTGTCACTGGTTTTAGACCCGTTGATTGATAGAATTGAGGTAGAAATCCTCTACGTAGAGAAACTCCAAACTTCAAGATCTCCCAAGAGCACTCCAATTATCTCTCTGATCTTTCATTCTCTCAAATTTTTAAGGTAGTTATGAGTCCAATAATGTTTTCATTATGATCTAAGGGCCCTTTTCCTAGGCAAGTTGACCTAGGAGGCAGATGGGATAAAACTCGGATGAATCGGAGTCCAAATAAGTCAAAAGACCTAAAAACGTCAACATTACGCAATACGGATGACGCGACACTGAGTTTATGCTAGCCAGGACGCCGTGACATATGAGCATCAGCATTGTGATGCTAACATTCTATCTCCATGAGTTCTCATTTCTTGGATTTTTTCCTCTATCAATACCCGAGACCAAACACCGTGGTACACGGGCTTCAATGCCGCAGCATCTAGCTTCTATTTAGCCCCAAGTTTGGCAGATTTTCACAACTTCACTCCAGCTTGTCCTATTTCAACTCTTTTTTGATCTTTCCTTCCTCAAACACCTATAAAACCTAAAACAAGTCAATTAGTGTAGAGAATTGATAATAATATAAGTATAACATAGCCCCTATTATTAACAATCTGATAAGTTAGCTCATCACATTCATACCTGTATCAAGAGGGAAGATCTATCAGTTAGAATGAGGCATTTATATTTTTGTATACTTTTTGTAATAACAAATTAAAGTTGGATATTGTGCAAAAGAGAAGATAGCAGAAAAATTATTTTTCGATATATTATGCTACGTACTCTCAAATTTTGGCTATTTTCTCAATATGGATTGCTAAAACACAAGAGAGGCACAGTACATGGTCCCCTATGCCTACATAAGTGCAAACAATCCATTGGATTGTTTGCCAAAAGGCAAAGGTGTAAACCTCAGCTTTGTTGTGAGATGGGGTGTAGGGCACCCCTCTAAGCCACCTGCTAAAAGTCTTTCTTCTATGGTACTCTCATATTTCCCTCTTCTTCTTTCTATTTAATTTCCTAATTGTATTATGTAACTGTAAGAAACCTACATTTAAAAGAGTTTAAATGGAATTAGGTAACCATAACTTAAAAGAGTTTAAGTGGGACTGAGATTCTTCTCATACTCTATAAACAGTGTTCTTGAGATCTTAGAAAAGATGCAAAAAATTCGTAGAGAATTGTTATTAGTTCGGCAGCTACCTCACAAAATTAGAGAGAGAAATTTTATGAGATTTACGAGTATCACATTTAGATAAATCTACGATGGAGACTTAAAGGATTTGATTCGTTGATATTCATAGGCAAGTTTAAAAAAATGAGACTACCCTCCGGATTAATTCAGCCTATGTCAAGATCTATCAATTGAAGTGAGGTATTTATATTCTTGTATATTATAACTAATGAATAACGAATTAAAGCTGGATCTTGTACAAAGGAAAGATAGCAGAAAAATTAATTTTCCATACATTCTGTCGTGTACTCTCAATATTTTGAAGACTATTTTTTCCTACATTCTCTAATTCATATCTCGAAATATAAAATATTTATTTTTGGAGGGAAATGCCAAGGTTGAAATTAAGAGCCTTTACCAAGATAGAGAAGACTACATAGTAACTTTCTAACTTCATTTTATTGTAGAAAGATAATTGTAAAGTAAATTCTTGTCCGGTCGAGTTCGCGTGTTCCTAGAATTTTTTTTACAAAATGCCTCGTAAGCTAGCAAAACGAGCCATATGTTTTCTTCTTACTTAGGTACTTTAGACTCATCATCTCTTCCAGAAGTCTCATTTTGGCTCCTTGTTTTGATTGAGCAAAATAGCAAAATACCATGCTTTGTAGCTACTTTAATCTATCCTTTTTTAAAAAGTGCTATGTATGCAACCACACCAAATAGTTTCTTTTTGAGAAATTATATACTCTATAATAAGAGTATGAAACTTTTATAGAGGTTATCCTTTTTAAAAAATGCTATGTATGCAACCACACCAAATAGTTTCTTTTTGAGAAATTGTATACTCTATAATAGGAGTATGAAAGTTTTATAGAGGTAATTTTGGGAAAAAAAAAATAGCTTAATTAATTTTAACTTTAAAATGAAATGACCATTCTAGTGACTCAACTTAGAAATAAGGGATTCTTGCATTTTGGTGTAGTACCTATTTATTAAATTATGTGTTATTAAGTCTTTTTGCCTAGCTAAAATATAGGAATTAGCTTCTTTTTAAGAATTGTGGCTACTCCATCAAACCTAATGTCGGATCATGCAAAGTTCTAACTATTGAATGGCTATAAAGGTGAGTAGTCTAAAATAATTGCTTATTCTAGATATGAGACATTTCATATTAGATTTATTCTTTCATTTAGAGGGACTAAAACTAAAAGTAAAAGAACGAAGACTTAAAGTTAAAACTCATGCTCACATCAATGAAGTCCTCTTTATTTCCAAAGGAAAAGAAAATACATGATTGTAATGACAAAGACAAAAATACAAATGTGCTACAAACAGAAGCGAAGTCACCATAGTGCTGTACCATCCAATGGTCTAAAGCTAGAATGAAAGTTTGAAATAGTGAGTTACATGAAGTGCTCTTAGTTGTTTGTTCTTTTTGAAGAGAAATGTTCTTCAACAAAAGTTCAGCCTCATATTCTCTTAAACCTCTTCTGGTAAGTCTAGTGCTACCCTTTACCTACATAGGAAAGATAATGGAATGGACTGTCTCTCCACGAATAAGAATTTAAAAACATTATAAAATAATAAAAAAGTAAGAGCCAAAAAAAAAAAAAAAAAAAAAAAAAAAAAAGCAAAGCCGAAAGGAAAGGTGGAGAGTCCACAATAATTGGCATCAAATGCTTATGGGGATTCGCACTGTTGCTGAATTCCAAGATCTGCAATAACCATCAATTATTCTTTATTTAATTATTTCTTATTTCTAAAAAGTAAAAAACAAATAAATAAATAAATTAAAACCCACGCCTCACCTTTTTTCATTTCCCTTTTCTCAGCTTCCCCATTGGTGGAGCTCTCTCAGCTCTCTCTCTCTCTCTAAGCTTAAGCTATCTGTTTGTCTCTCTCTTGGAGAGGGAAAGTGATAGTGATAAACAAAATCAACCGTACCAATAGTCTACAACACCAGCCGAGCCTGACATCCTCCTCTCCAAACAGAGAAAAACAAAACCCAAAAAAAAAAAAAAAATTATATCTTAAAAAAATCAAAAGAGAAGAAAAAAAAGAGAGAAAAGACGCAGCCAATTAGGGCTTCGTCGGAAAGTTGCACCCAAAAAAAAAAAGCTCTGTTTTAGCTTTATCTCTCTCACTCTTCCACTACCACACGTACCTGTTTGGTGCGTATAGGGTCTTGCTTTTTATTTTTTTTTTTTCTCTGCCATTTGGAGCTTCTTCGGTTGCCTATGGAGGTGGTACGGACACGAATTAAAAATGGGTTGGTTGAATTTTTTGGATTTAATCTCTGACTAGTTCAGTTTTGGGGGGGTTTTTGTAGTTTTGGGAGGTGGGTTTTGCTCCTTTTGTTCTGGGTATTGTTTTTTAATCTATTTTTTTGGAGCTGTGAATTTTTGTGTGAAAATTCGGGGTTTTGTGAGCTTCTGGAGGGGTTTTAGGACCGAAAACGATGTTTTTTCAGGTGGTAGCGGAATTGAACTTCTAGTGTATTGTTGTATTGTTGATGGTTATGGTGTTTAATTTGTATTGAACCGTGGAATCTACGGTTCTTTTGCACTAAGGGTTGGATTCTGAAGCTCAGAACAGTGTTTGATTGCTTTTGGGTTTTGAAGGTGTGGTGAGTTTGGGAAATTTCTGGTACCACTTTCAGAGGTTTCTTACTTTTTCATAGAAGGAAGAGTTGGTATTCAGCGGATTTGAATAACAATTTTGTGAAGGAGCTTTGAATTGATTGGTGTTGGTTATGGTTTGTTAGAGATTCTGGGGAAGTTTTAGTTAAGGAAACAAAATGGCAACTGAGTCGAACACAGGGTTTCACTGTGAGGAAACGTTGAGTTCTGCTCTGAATCGACATGCGATCTCTTTTCAGTCCGGTGCCATCAACAGCACCTGCGAGATGCTTCCGATGGCGAATTACTATGGGGTGAATAGCAGTGTAGCAGCACCAGCAGGTATCGTGTTCTCGGGGAGTTCGAGCCTTATTAGCAACAATCCTGTCATTAGTCAGGCGGGCAATTCATCTAGTGGCTCGCTGCTTCTTGATTCCGTGCCAGGGCTCAAGCATGATGCAGGCTTGGCTGTTGAATGGTCTGTGGAGGAACAGTGCAAGTTGGAGAGAGGCCTTGTCGAGTAGGTCATTCAGAAATGAGTTCTTTTATTTAGCTTGTTGGAATTTGCTCAGTCGTCTTTACTTGCTTGTTACTCATGATTCTTATACTGCTGATCCCTAATATATTTGCCGCTGAAAAGTTTTTGTTACATGACTTTCCAAACTCTTGCTTTTTATTTTTAAAACCCCATGTACGAATCTTTGGATAGTCTCCGTGCAGAATGTTTATTGATCTCGTAGAGTTGTTTTTGGTGCTGAAGTGCCTGGTGTGTGTATAGTCATTGAAATTTGTACCACCACACGCATGCTGGTTCAGAACAATACTTACGGACCTTCGAATGCAATATATAGTTGATAGAAAGTCACATGATGTGCTCTCAATACACTAATCCGCATTTTTATTCATTTTGTGGGTGGATGACGTACGATTGATATGCTTTAAGGAGTTTAATGGCTTAAATAATTTGTTTTAGGCTTCAGTTCGATAATAAATGTTACGACACCTCTGATACCTTCCTATTGTGTTGAGAGTTCCTAGTTTCTTTCTACAAGTTAAAATTGCATTGGTATGAATTTTGCTTCAGTTACTCCTTTTCTCAATTGCAGTTCTTCATATCTGCCAAAATCTTGTTAGATGAACCACTGTCCTACCAGGTTGTCTATATAGTATGCTCAATGTTTTCCTAACGTGTTAAAATTTTGTTGTTTCTTGTTCCAAATTTTAGTATTTATTTGCTAGTTTTGCTTTGTATATGTAGATACGCTAGTGAACCAAGCATAATGAAGTACATCAAGATTGCCGCCTTGTTGCGTGATAAAACTGTCCGTGATGTTGCGTTGAGGTGTAGGTGGATGATGGTAGGGTCTCGACTCTTTTTAATTATGCATTTTGAGTTACTTTCATTGCTTCAGACATTTGATTCGGGAAATGGATGCTATATCTTATGTGGTCTCTTTTGGGTTGCTAACAGCAGTAATCTTAGTGTAGTGTCTTTTTTCCACTACCTGTTATTATGAGTGTTTTTATGTCAAGATTTTTGGGTGGGTCTGTAGTCTCACCATCTTCCATATCTGTAGTTGGTTAGTTGCTTGGGTTCCTTATACTACGTAGACTTTAGAGGTGTAAATGAATTGTGTAGAGTATTGTTAGTTGTCATGTAATGGGTTGTGTGGATTTTCAACCTCCCTCACCATGCAAACTAATTAATGGACTGTTACTATGTTGAAAACATCCATAATGGCTCTCCATGTCCATAGTCATTAGAGATTGGCAATAATCCTTTATTTGTCTTTAACATGTAGCAATAATTGGTATTGTTTGGTAAGTATCCAGATCATGAAGGTTTGGAATTGCAGTTTAAAATTGGATTCTTTGATATTAGTTGTTAAAGAACTTACCTTTTTCACCAAGTATATAGCATTATAATCATTTTAACTTGTGAACATGATGCATGCTATACCATATTTGAGTAACGTAATCTCTATGTTTTCGAGTTTAACGTGCATTATGGAAACATTTCAGAGAAAGCGAAGAAAACCAGACGAACTTATAGTGGGGAAGAAGGTGAACAATAGAAAGGTATGTTTCTGGAATTTGTACAAAGAGTGTGCTGTTAGTTATTATTCATTTTGATATCTTATCTAGTCAACATTAAGTCATCTCTATTCGATATATTTTCTCTCTCATTCGTTTTTGTTGTAGCTCTCATTTTTCTTTTCATTGCTATTTTTTTGAGGACAGCTAAACCTCTTTTCTTTGGTTGATATTCTTTCGTTAGTGTCCAATAAAGTTTCATTTAAAAAAAAAAAAAAAGAAGAAGAAGAAGAAGAAAAAGTTAATGTCTATAGTCATATACTTTAAGACCTAGGGTGGATATCTCTATAAGTTTTGATGTCATAGACTCATACTTTATGGTACCTCTAAGATTCAGCATCTAAGGACAATGATAACCTTAGTAAGGAACCAGTGGTATATGCTGAATATGTTTTTGTCTCCTGTTGAATGTTTTTGTCGATACTGAGAAAACACTGAACAGTCTGGCACAGAAGAGATCTAGAAAAAGTTGGTTCATTTTTCGATAACTAACCTTATCCTCTTAAACTATTTGCATTACCCCCTACTGTGCTAATTAGACAATTGTTCTTTCTATGGTCAATGTGTTTGTCCGTGCTTTGCCTAGTGTAACTGAATATTATTTCTTATTAGTTTGGCTGTAAGTAATAGAAGTGGCGAGAAGATTGACATTTGGACATTTTGATGTGCAGTGTCTTGTAATTCTCTGTAACTGTTTTAGGTTCACTAATATGGTTTAGAATGAAGTCCAATTTGATTCTAAGAACTTTTATGTTTTAGTATAGTCTTAATACTCTTAACTCCCATATCCTGAACGAGATTTAGAATATATTGTGCCTGGTCTGTGGAGGTTATATCATCGTTTATTAGAATCAACTTCTATTTCACACAACCAACACCCACCCAACCCCCAAAATAAAAAATTAAAAAAAATTCAGGAGTCACGGGCATTTCTGTAATTTACAGTTGGTGTGGACATATTATACTGCTTTAATATGTGATTGCTTTGGATGGGGTCTTTCTCAAGTTTTTGTATATTTCCTTTTGGAAAGTCAAGTCTTGCTAAAAGCTTGTGTATTTCGATATTTTCATTCAATTGAAGACAAGTTTGAGATATTATCTCATTGGCGTATGTGATCAGTGCTAATCCAAGGTGCTGTCAACATAATTCTGCTTGATGCCTAGAAAACTCTTTTGTCTTCTTCACCCTGCCCCCTTCTATCGCTGCACTTTGTCTCGTTTTATCATGCACAATTGTTCATAAGTAATAATAAAGAAGTTTAGTCCTAGAAGAACAAGTGCAGACGGAATAATAATGGAGGGCAAGTTCATCGTGTTAATCTCTTCTGCTTACCTCATTGGTTTTATGTTTGTTACTTTATTCCGACTATAGTCAAGCCTAGTCAAATTCTTCAATTCCTAGCTTCAACTTCCCTCGGAAAAAAGGAAAAATGTAATTCATGAAACATTACATTAAAATCCGCAAATCAACCAGTCAGATTGAGCTTAGCTTAGCTTTGCCTAGCTTAGCCTTTTTTTTTTTTCCCACCCCCGCTTCCCCCCACCTTAAGCACTGTTCACGGGGAAAGGTATTATAATTTGAAATTCTACACCTCTTTGCTTTCAACTGATTAGTTTTGAAGACGATAAGCTGTTTAAATTGGTTATGTTTGGGCGATTCATGAGGGGTAGTCAAGTGGTCAGCATCATGGTGTGTCCAATAGGTGGGAGAAAGAAGCTCACAAAGCTTTTTAGGTGTCCTAGTAATCATGCTCAGGAAACCTTGGGCTTACATGCCAAAACAGCTTACAGTTCTACTAAACGAAGAAATTGGTTATAACAATTAACAACCCAAGGACAAGCCTAAATAGCCAGCTAACAAGGGAGATCAGTGAATGGGAAATACCAAGATACATAAAGAAATAATGCTTGTTTTTCAAATTCTATCTTAAGAGAAGATATAGGTAAAGATCATGCCGCAGATTTTGTTCCTGAAACTACCAGGCAACATCTGGAAAAAAAAAAAGTAAGAGGAGATCGAAGCATCAGGAGCAGCTTATCATTTTGAAAACAAGACAGCAGAAGAAACTTCCACGAAGAAGTGGTCAGAGATGGAACCCCAATTCATTAAATAAGAATTGTAGTCTCTATTAATAGTTAGAAGCCCTTGAAGAACCATTGGGGTGATATGTCTTTGTGATCAAAATTCTGTCTAAACTTAAAAGTGTAGGACATGGGATGCATGTTTTGTCGGGGTCCTCTTCTTGATGTTAATGACTAGCAATTTATTTGTCCAAAGAAAAAGGACTTTACCATTTGTATTTCAATTCCTAAAATTTCTCTGACAATTTGGATTTACTTGCACAATGTTGGAATATTAAATTGTACATTTTTACAATCAAAATGGAGATCTTGACAACCATATTTTTATTCTTGCGTGATTTTGACCATGAATGCTGAAGTAGTTATAAAAAGTAGCATAAAAGTTTATTTTTCCACTCAATTACATAAGTCTGAATACCATAGAGGGGTTCCTGTTTTGATTTATTGAATCATATAATTTCTTTAGGATCTATTGTTGATTGAAGAACCAGTATTCTAAAGATCATGCTTCTTCAGGATAAGCTCGTGGAGACATCTTCAAAGACAAATTTAGCTTCAGTTCCAGCCTTCGATGTGGCTGGATATCCTTTTATAATGAACCACATGGGCCGGAGTGAATGCTTGCCTTTTGAAGGTTAGTTGTGGTCTCCGTTGTTGATTGCTGTTACAGTATCTTATCTTTTTCATCTTTTTTCTTTTTTAATTATTATTTTTTTATTTTTTCTGAGTTTCTGTTATTAGTTTTTTTGAGGTATTTCTTCTCTGGTAGTCTCAGGAATGAGTGGTGCAGCCAAGCATCTACTGGAACAAAATGCTCAAGTTTTTAGTCAAATTACAGCTAATCTGTCTACATATAAGGTAAATACAATCTAGCTATTTCTTATGGTGATTCTTTATCGGCTAATATGCTCAAGTTGTTGAAGTAAAGGATAAAAGTGATCTGTTGCAAAATAATTCTTTACCAATTGCTTTTTAATGTATCATGCACCGTGCTTTTTATTTCCTATGCATACATGACATTGATCTATTGTGGCAGTTTAGTTTATTACTTAATATTGCCAGAATAAGTCGCTCTTCATTCAAATCAGAAAGGATAAAAAGGAAAAGTTAAAAATTAGTAAGAGGGTGTATCTGTGCACAAAAAGAAGTTAAAAAGCACTAGGAAACTAAAAGAAATATGAACCAAAAGGGATATTTGTCTGCATGAAATCACGAGCTTAGATACCAAGCACAATCTCTATGAGGCGCTATTTTGTCCCTTCAGAACTGTTTTGGAAGGACGTCTTTTTTCTTTATCTCCTTAAAAAAACAGTGTTGAAAAACGTCTTTTGTAGCTGCAATGTTATGTCTCAAAAAATCTTGCAGCTGTCTAATATCTCTTCCTGCACTTCTTTGACATGATACGCAAGTACTCTTTGACACTTGCTTTTCATAGATGATAGAACAAGTGTGATGTGCCTCGATGTTATATGGCTAACAAATCAACCTTTATGATGCAATACAAAACCCTGTCACTGCAATACAGGACAATAGATAGCTATTAATAGGAGATTAAATTGTATACTTGTGCCTCTTTCATGCCACTGCATTCAGCAGAAGCAAGTGGGATTGACATAGGCATTCTAGCACTTGTACTTACAGAACCCAGTTAGGAGCCAAGTATTAGTCAATTAAGAAATATATAACCATAAAACATCTGTATCTCAATTTCTGTTCCCTAATTTACCTTGAAAACTAAAATACGAAAGACTATAATATTTAGTATAAAAAGTAAAATGCTGATACTGTTTAATTTTTCTAGTAACCCTGAAACTTGAGCTTGATAAGAAATGGACCAAAGTACATTAAGCTCAAAGTGTATGGAGGTGAGCACCCCTTCTTGTGCACAGCTACTTCACATCTGGATATCTATGCCTCAGGATATTTTAATTGTCATTTACGTAGTATCTTTCTAAATCTTTCAGCACCGGAATAAATCTAGTTAACTTCCTAGGATAAATTTTCTTAATAATATGAATGTGATCTTTTCTGAAAACAGCATTTTATTGTATGATCAATATTTTTCAATCCTTGAGGCCTGATATTTTATTTCATCACACAGTTACAGGACAACATTGACCTCTTTTGTCGAACGAGGAACAACTTAATATCCATCCTGAATGAGTATGCAGATGATCTTAATTTCTTTACATAAATTAGTACCTTTCTTTTTGCATCTGGTCTTGGTATTGTCAGTAGTTTTCTTAGTAAAATAAAATTGCTCTTTATGTTGTTGCAGTATGAGACATATGCCTGGCATAATGAGCCAGATGCCTCCGCTTCCTGTAACCATTAATGAGGATCTTGCAAATAATATTTTGCCTAATTCAATTTAGGTAAGCTCTCATGTGAATGACTCGCCGAACTCATACTGTGTTTGTGCACACTAGTGCACATGCCTATAAAAGCAGGGGCAAGGGAGAGTTGTGGAAAGGGGAAGACAATGTCTTTTCCATTTTTCATGTAGGTTTATTAACTGCTCTTTGTTGAAGTCCTTCCATATGAACTCACAAATTTGAAGTATTTCTTCTCATAATCATGTGCCAAGTTGTTGCAATGCAGCATCAATTATGCCTTTCTTTTGATGTTTAATCTTTGTGAATAATCTGTCTAGAAATTCATACTTCCGGATCAGCCAGATTTTCTTTTTTCTTCTGCGGTTGATTTTGCATTTGGGTTGTCTTTAGGTTCATTGGTTCTTTTCATGTTGGCTGAATATGAATAATAATGCACTACAAATTTGGATGTAAAGAATTGATTTATTACCAATGCAAGAAGACAAATGGCTGACCTTGATGGAGTGCCTAATTGTTGAGCTTCTCANGGTTTGAAGCTGCATGCACTTAAGGAGCTTTTAGCTTATCTGAACATTTTATATTATTGTAGCTTCCTATAATTCTTGGGCATCAAAGTAGTCTTTTGGTCTGGTGCTTTCTGGCTTATTTGTAATTGTCTTAACATAGATGTACCGCTTGTTATATAAGTAAAATTATTTTGGGCAGAAAATGAGTGACATATGTACATACATGTATAGAAGTTGCTAATGTGACTTATATTGGTTACCTTGGTGTAATTCAGTGCCTTATTTTGTCGGACTTTTTTGAGTCCATCCGAAGTTTACATGCGTCCCCTAGTATTATATGTTGTGATTATATTGATATTGAAGACAGATCAGTCAACGTAGGCTGGGATGGGGCAAGACCCACAATGGCCATGGTGGCCCAGTATGGGCTGGCCTTTTATGGGCAAAGACCCATGTTTTAATTTTTATAAAGAAAAGAGAATTAGGTGGATGATCAATTTTTTAAATTGGTTGAAGTAGATGTCTATGTTTTAAAAGTTATAGTTAAATGTCCATTTTTTTTAAAAATTTTAGTTGTGGAATATGTTGTATTTACATTTTTGTCATTACGTGAGTTGGATATTTAGCTATAAACTTTTGAGCTTGGTCAAATACTAAATTTTAGACCAAAAAATGGTCAAATAACTAATCAGCCCGAAATGAGAAAATTAGAAAGAGAAACAAAGTGTGTTTTGTAAGTGTACTTTTTTTAATAACTTCTTAGAATCGATAAATTGGACCATGTTTGCTATGGGACTATATTTTTATAGCAAAATGATCGTTTAGATCAGATCCTTAAATTAAATTGAATTTTATGGAGAGTTGGATTTTAAGGAAACTTAACAGACAAGATTTTAAAAAGCTTATTCGGGAGCCGAGTCATTTTGCTTTAGCTCGGCTAGGCTTAAGCCTCGACTTAAGTAATAAAAAATCTCATAAAATTCATAAAAAACATAAAAAAGGAGGAAACTTGTAAAAATAAAGGTCTTACATAACATTATGGTAAAAAGACATATAATTGCAGAACAATGTCAAAAAATTCATGAAAATTACTATCAAAATAATTCATAAAATCAAAAACTAAAGTCATCAAAATCACAAATCCTAATATTAATAGCATAAGAAAAGAACTTAGAAGTCTAAAAATGATTTTCTAACTCAAAGTCCTAGGAGGTCCTAATTCTCATTATTATCATCATTATTAGGGATCTTCGGAAGAATCATCATATTGAATAGCTCGATCATCTTCTCCTTCATTCTCATCACCATACTCAAATTCTTCTTCTTCATCCAAATCAGTCAGCGCCTTTTCTTTTCCTACATCATAACATATGAAGACAAATAACTTATAATATACATAATACTACAATATAGTAAAGTATAATTTATACCTAAACATATTTACTTATATAATTGATAATTTGATAAGATTTTGACAATGACTTTTTGTTGATGCGTTGCTTCTCCTCCTTTTTCTTGGTCTTTTAGAACTTCCACCCACATCCTTTACATCAATTGCCTCATCCAAATCAATCATCCTAGTTTCTTTATCATCTTCGTCCTTCGGGTTTACCACCCACTTCATCATCAGAAGATACATTTTCAACCATCAAAGGATCTTCTTCTTCCTTGCGTGATTGTGCCTTCAAAAATTTGTACTTCAATTTTTTGTTATATATAATACAGATCAAAGTATTCATTCTAGCTGTGGTTAGGCGATTTCTTCTCTTGTATGCACTTGATTGAATGTACTCCAATTACGTTCACATGCCAACGATGAATAAGCATGACCTAGGTATCACAAATGTTTTTAGTTGAGGAACTTCATCTTCAAATTGATTCCACCAATCAACTATATGGTAAAAAAGAGAAGAAATTGTGTGAATAACTCTTATATCTACAAAATTAAAGAGAAATATACTATAAGTCAAGTGTATTCACCTAATTGACGTGTTTGGTATGATCCAATGGTTGCTTTGAAGCTAAGCAACTCTCGCTTGTATTTATATTCATCAAGTTGTTCATCGACTTTTGCATAGGCTATTGGATTTGGTATAAGCCTATCCATACATTTGTACAAGCCTAGCTTAATCTCTGGATGCTCAGAACAATCGAGACTCCATCTGAATCGAGGACTTAAGTAATATATAGCAGCATATAAGTGGCGAGCAATTGTGAATCCTAATTGTCATCAATAATATCCTAAATCTCCTTATAAAAATATTAATCTCCATCTAAGTTCTTCGTAATTTTTTCTTTTGCCACATCCGTAGCACCATAAAGAAATCCCATTGTAGGTGTCGCATGATAAAATAATGAGAATTAATAAAAAAAGATACTTTAGAAGTAAGAATAATATATAAAATACAAAATAGCTTTTTTTTTTATGCATACGGTGGAGCAAAATTCAAAAAGTACATGCTGGATTTAGCATATCATCCAGAATCTAGTATTAGCACAAATTTTTGTAAGGTATTGGAAATGATCTTTGTCTCCTAGACTAATCAAAATGCTATCCTAATCCATAATCCTTGGATTCATAGTATTTTGGGTTAATAATAGTAATGATCTATGTATTATATTTATTGTGCCACTTTGGCCAATGAATTTTTAATTTACATAGTAATGGTCTCTGAATTATGCAATTGTTACAGTCATGACTCCTTTGTCATAAACTATTAGTTTTTTAACAGAATAATAGTAATGGACAAAGTATATAATTGAGAATTATTTACTTCTATAATAAGTGAGAATCTCATTTTCAGTTTGCACATGACTCGTTTTTGTTAAAAACTAATTAACTTGTGGAAAAAAAATAGTCATTGCTATAATAATTACATAAATCTTGGTAGTCTATTGTCTAAATTGAAAATTCAGAATCTCATTATTGACTATAGTTACCAAACTTTGTATTTTGTAATAACTTATTTCTATTAAATATTTAAAATTTTGTGACAAAAAGGTCATTGTTGTAACAATTACATAATTTATGGACCATTACTATATAAGTTAAAAGTTCAAAAGCCAAAATAGTACAATGAGTATAATTTACAGGCAATTATTATTATTAACCCTATTAGTCTAAAATATGTCTAAAATACTTCAATTGCCAATGCAACACACTATTCATGCTAGTGAATAGCAAGTTAGCATTCTTTATAGAAAAACATGCAATGTCTTGGTTGATTATTGGTTGAATTACTGAATAGTAAACAAAAATAGTCGATAGCTCTAAATTGACAACGTTTACTTTTCTTTTCTTTTTTTTTTTTTATTTAAAAAAAGGCTTAACTGATGACCTCTACTTATTACAAATTAAAGGAAAATACTTACTACTACCTAATCTTCACCCTATCCTATTAGGTATAATAGATTTTTACGTCTACTCCCGGTGTGACTCGAACCTAGGACCGAGATCCCATATAGTGGGTACTCTTACCACTTGAGCCAACCTATTTTGTCAACAACGATTACTTTTCTAGGCTCAAGCCATGCACATGAATTTTTTTTTAGAAAATTATCACTGAAATACCCTCTGTTTTAGATAAGTGTGAAAAAAAATCTTGTGTTTTTGGAAATTCAAAATAAGTATATTCTATTTAACGAAAATTATCACTAAAATCCTCTGTTTTTAAAAGTATAAAAAAAAACCCTTGTATTACTAAAAATTCAAAATAAATACCTTTTATTTGAATTATCATATCATTTGTTACATTTGACTGGTCAAAGGCTTCAAAAAAATAAGTAAAATTAATATTTTACCTATATTATATTATTTTAAGAAACACACCACACTTGAAAATGAAGGGAGAGAAAATATACAACGGGTGCAGAAGACAAACTCTACTATTTAGGTAGACATGTGGCTGTTAACTCTAGTAATTTGGGTACTACAAAGCCACTATAAATAGTACCTTTTTTCTACCACAAAATATGAGTCGTAACTAGGGCTGCACAAAAAATTCCAAAACCCACCTTATCTGAGAAAATTGTCTGATCTAACCCGAAATATCGAGTCCAAATGGCAAACCCGAAATCCTCAAGTTGTACCCCCCACCAAACTGACGAGGTTTCGTTTCGGGCATGGGTAAGGCTTTAAGGGTTCAGGTATACCCGAACCTGACTCGAACATTAAAATATATACATTATATACAAATATCTTATAGTCACCAATTCAGTAGGTATTTTTTTTTTACCTATCTATAGATATTATTTTGGCCAATTAAAATTCATCACGAACGTCTTTTCATGGTAAAAGATAAAGAGAGAGAAAAAAAAAATTAAATAATATGTATTTATTTTTAATTTTTTTCCACCACTAAAATTATGGCAATCGTTAGATAATTGATCCAACGGCTAATGTAGCCCTTAAATAATGATCCAACGACTGAAAAAAAAGATACCTATAGATAGGTAAAAAAAAATACCTACTAAAGTATGACCCTATGTATATGTATATCTATTCTAAATCTAAAATCTTAAAACAAAAAGGGGGAAAAAAAGATTGGGTTTAAAAATAAGCCTTCAAAAATGGCCCAAAGAATATGGTTTTTCTTTAAAAAAATTAGGCCTAAATCTAATTTTTGTCCAAAAAAAAAGGTTAGATTTGGTTTTTTCTCACAAAAGGCCCAAACTCAAAATGACAAGATTATAGCACACAAATCCAACCCGACCCGACCGATATTCGACCTATACTCAAAACCCAAAAAACTGAGCTCCTTTCGATTCGGTTTCAATTGCCTGTTCTTATCTACCCGACACCCGAATACCCGACCTGATGTGCAACCCTAGCCGCCATTCTCCCTAGAAACCCTACTTGTCATTATTTATGTCTCACTTATTCCCAACAAAGGACTGGCAAGTACCACACAGGTATCCTACAAGAACTTAGTGAAAAGTCCGTATACAACCTTAATAAGGTTGTACGGATCACACCTACAATAATCTGGGATTTCAGGAGATACTCTAAAATGCTAGCAACACTCTCTTTTACACTCTCTTTTATATTGTCCTAATCTCACTGTTTGACACGTGGATTTCACTATGATTTGTTACATTATTAAAATGTTAAACTGGATACTGGAATTCACTCATCAGACAATGAGACTGGAGAAGGTAAAAAAGAGTGAAAAAGAGAATCTATTTAGCATTTCTCATGAAACTATTTATAAAAACGTGACATGCGTTGGTTCTAAGAACGAAAATCCGCGTGAATTAAAACAATCAAGTTTTCAAAGACAACTAATATAGTAATAGTAATAAGTAATAAGAGAACCCATTTGTCAAACTCGTGGTCGTGGATTATATCGAAATATAAATATCTGATTCCAAAAATTCGGACTAAAACAAAGATTTTGATTAAATTGTCACAAGGAAAACTCAAATTGGAGTCTTGAGGCTACGGAGTTAACGAGGCAGTGACAACAGTATTCCATAATATTATATCCAACTTTTCAAAAAGTGGGCTTTAATCATCATTGGGTGACCGCAAACCAGCTTTTCGTCCTCAACCAAGAACAGCTTTTTCAATTCTTTCCCTCCCACATGATTCATGAATGATAAAAAAAACACCAATAAATTTTTTTAAAAATAAAATAACTTGAGACCCACCGTACAAACAGAAAGATTTTAATATCGATTAAAAAAAGGAAAAAAATATCTGTCGCTTGTAGTCACGTGGGGAGTGGTGACCAGATGGGCAGAGAGGCCCAGTCGAATCCAAAACCTGATTGCCAGCGAATCCATTATTGGATGGCAATGTGCAACCCAAGCGGCTAGGTCTTCCAGATCCCTCCTCGATATTTTCATGTTCTTTGTTCTTTTCCTAACTCCTTTACCATTATAATCCTTTTTAAAAAAAAATTAAAAATTAAAAAAAAAAGCTAAACTGATACATTTTCTTTTATATATTTTTCAGTGAATATTCTTTTATATTTTCTCATAAGAATAAACAGTTTCTATTTAATTTTGTGTATTATTAGTTTAATTTGTTGATGAGTGTGTTAATAAGTATAAGTGACATTTTGACGAAGTGGGTTGGTTCAAGTGGTAAGAGCACCTACTACCTGAAACTTCAGTCCTAGGTTCGAGTCACACCAGAGGTAGGTATGAAAACTTATTATCCCTAATGAGATGGGGTGGGGATGGGATAGTAATAGATATTTTTCTTTAATTTGTAATAAGTAGAGGTTATTAGTTAAGTCCCACTTTTCAAAAAAAAAAAATAAACTACAAATGACATCTAGCCAATTGGTAAGACTTTAGAGATGTGTGTATTTGAGGGATCAAGAGTTTAAGTCTTAATAATGTGTGTCATTTTACTGATCATTAGTTAATCATTTTTTTTTAAAAAAAAATGCAAGTGACATCTATTTATTAGGGTACAAAAACAATGATATTTTGGTAGTGTATGCTTTTTTGGCTTTTTGCCTTCAAACAAAAATAGATTACAAGTATTGCTAATAAGTTTATTTGCTATTTTATCAAGGCAAAGAAGAAAATTTTTAAAAAAAAAAAACAATCGTGGATCAAATGATCTCCACATGACACATATATGTGCAATTTCGGTTGTATAAAATTTATGCTAAAGTTTGTGAGTATCTATCTATCCTCATGGATACATTTGTTATATCCCTAAAAGAAGCGACACTCTTTTCTCTTCACATTAACACCTTAAAACTCTGAGGAAACACTCAACTATATTTATATATTAGGGATTCTGTGGTGCAATATGAGAACATGAAAAATGCTAAAATATGTGTCAAGCATTAGACACCACTAATAGAACTTTGGCCTAAATAAATTTGTAATAGATCTCATATAGTATTGTTCAATAAAATATTAGATATCGTGAATTGCTTCAAGTACGTAAGAATTGTATTAAGTTTCCTTCAATACACAGCTTGGTTGACTTTATATTTATCCTCACAAGGATCTACTTACGAAAAGGGTTTACAAATGTGCAGTAGCATACAAGCATAGGCATTATCCACCATAGTAATTAATGGCAAACCTATCAACAACATTACATGTATACAGAACTTGCAAAATTTGCAAAATAACAATTTGTCTTTGCGATTGCTAAGGCACGTTACTACACATTCTGAGCATAAATTATTTTGGGTATTTATACCTGAGAGAGGTCCATTAGTGCTTCATGGTGATAATAAGGACTCATTCATAAATATTATCAAAATTAATTTTTATTATCATATCACACATTTAAAATTACTTGGATAGCTATTTATCTAACAAAACCCAAAGCATGTCTGATCCCAATCTCTGCCATTTTGACTCCAATCGAAAATTTCAATCGCAGTTGAACTAATCTTAATCGGTTCAAGCATGTTCTATTATCTATCCTGACCGTTTCACCTGAATTGGTCGAAATTTTTACAACCGCAATTGAATATGTTCCACTGTCTATCTCACCAATATCATTTGTTTTGACAATTGTTGGAATTTTTGGACTGTGGTTGAACATGTTCCACCGCTTATCCCACCAATCTTGGCCATTTTGATCAGTGACTGGAAATTTTTTGACAACAGTTGAAAAAATTTAGACTATGGTCGAACATGTTTCATTGACTATCTTACCCATTTCGAATGATGGTCGAAATATTTTGATCCAAGTTAAGACACAGGGTAATTTTGAAAGTCCAAACTTTTACTATTAATTGAAAGTACTAATTTCGTAAATAATTATTAATTTGTCCATTTTTTTATCACACACTTTAAAAAATGATTAACTATAGTAATGAAGCCTAAATTATACTCATGTACCACTATTACCCCGAATTTTCAACTTACATAATAATGATCCCTAAATTATGCAATTATTAAAGCAATGACCCCTTTGTTACAAATTGTTAGTTTTCATTATAAAATAATCATCGAAACGCATACAGTTGTGTATTATTTAGTTTTATAAGTTAGAATCTCATTTTTAATCGAAGTTACCAAATTGTATACTTTGCACATGACTCAAAATTATTAAAAATTTAATAATTTGTGAAAAAAATAGTCATGGTTGCAATAATTGCGTAAGTTTAAGTAGTCTATTATATAAATTAAA
This sequence comes from Trema orientale, assembly GCA_002914845.1. Lineage (NCBI taxonomy): Eukaryota > Viridiplantae > Streptophyta > Magnoliopsida > Rosales > Cannabaceae > Trema > Trema orientale. Next base: position 12,731 of record JXTC01000603.1, on the reverse strand, counting down.
AATTCGGAATCTCATTCTTGACCACAATTACCAAATTAAGTACTTTGTTAAAAAAGTCATTGTTGCAAAAATTACATAATCCAAAAACCATTATTATGAATTGAAAATTTAAGGACCAAAGTGGTATAACAGATAAAATCCATGTCTATTAATATAGTTAACGCTTAAAAAAAGGTCGAATTTGATGATTACTACGCGGATAAACTAATTCCATTACAAGCCTAATACTATGATTGAGTATAATAAACCTGAGTCACATCATATAATTTGAAGATGATATCGTTTCTCCAAGTTGCAAAAACTCGCAAAGCAGGTTAGATTTTTCTTCTTTGGCTGCCTGAAAGTTTTTCTTCGGGTGATATTTGAGATGTAGACTCAACATTGGAATTCAAATTTTTTCAAATAAAAAACAAAGAAGAAGAAGAAAAATTCCGATCACTTACAACAAATTGTTCATCGAATCCAAATATTTTTGCGCGTCCAGTCAATAAATTATTTTAAAAATCTAAATAAACATAAAAAATTTAAGAATCCGATCAGGTAGTTTTATTCTTAAGATTATAGTTGAATATGAATTGAATCACTAAAATTAAGGAGATATTATCAATCACACTATGCCAAAGATAACGATACTTACATACATTCCACTAGAGTGTTTACGTTACACTACACGTGTGGTGTAACGGCACTATTCTCATTCAAATATTATATATTTTTTTTCGTTTTTATATTTTCCACAGAAAAATATAATAGGAAAAATAGAATATAATATTGTACAAATATCATTTGAGCAATTTTTTTTTAATAAAAAAAAAAATCTGATTTGGGCAAATGACTTAAAAACCACGGGGAGAGTCTACTCTGTACAGCTCTGCCTCTGAGCCTTTTTCTTTAAATGCTTCCTCTACGGTTCTGATTTTACCGTTCCTCATATTCAGGTACTCTCACTCTCTTTCTGTTGCTCTCTTGATTTTCTGGGTAACTGCATTTTTTCTTGTTTGTTTCCCGTGAAAATTATTGTGTTGCACTGATGTTTCCAAGAGCTTCCTTTTTTCTTATTTTTTTCTTTTCGTAGTTTCTGGGTTACTCTAGTTTATTTTTTTATTATTTTTTTTTCCGGCAAGATGCTGTGTGTCTGTATCACCCTGTTTGGTTAGTGAGAAAATGAGGGAAAGATGACACTAGAGAGAGTGGAATATGGATAGTTTTTAGTGTTGGGGTTGAGTTTGTTTCCGTAGACAGTTCCATCAACGTATAGTCAAAATCTGGGTTCCATCAACTTATAGTCAAAACCGGGTTTACTTGCTATAAAGTGTGATTATGAAGTTGTAGATCTTGAGATGTAAAATCTTGAGATGGGTTTTGCATTAGGGATATTCTATTTCAGTCTCTGCTTCTTGTTGTAGCTTTGGTATTTGGTGCCCTTTTTCTCGTTATCCAAACAGATTTTAGTTGGGTTTTCCTTTACAGAGTTAACAACTGGGTTCACTTTGGTTCTGTGAACTAGATCTTTAAATGAGTCTTCTTTAGATATGTCTGTTTTGTGGATTTGCTCACACTTTTTGTGTTCACGTGGGTTTTCTCTTGTTTTCAATCGATAAGAAAATTTTACCATATTTCTCTTATTAAAAGCTCTGCCTTTATGCCTGAAAAAGCTTGCTGATTCAGTGGTATAGTCTTTGAGCTTGAAAGAGTTTTGGGAATCTTTGTATGCCCTTTTAACAGAAATATTCCTTTTTTATGGTTTTAAGTCATGTGTAGTTCTCAAATTGTTTAGATCTCTGTGGTTTCTCCTCAAAAAGTGAATCGATTTTCTTCATGTTCTCCCAGTTGACTTTTCTGAACTGGCTCGTTTGACTAGATTTTCAGTAGCAAATGCTAATTTTAATTCTTCTGATTTTGTAGTAGTGACAGTGAGGACAGTATTATTATTTGGAAAAAGAAACTTTATATTATAGTTCACATTTTTTTATTAGGAACAGATTTTAATTATTGTTTGGATCTAATTTAATCTGATTCCCTTATATAATTCTATCCCTTTCCAGGCATTTCAGGTGTTGCATTGTGGTGTTTTTATGAAATTGATCCTTGATTGTTGTTTTGATAGTTTTTTGGTTTTGGTTTGAGCAAGTGGTTATATTTTAACTTTTTACACCGTCCTTTTTAATCTCTTTTTCTTTTTTTCTTTTTTTTGGGGGGGGTGGAGCAGAAACATTCAAAATATTTATGTGTGTCTATTTAAAGTACTCTTCTGTGTTCCCATCATCAGTGAAACATTCAAAATATTTATGTGTGTCTATGTAAAGTACTCTTCTGTGTTCCCATCATCAGTAGTCTTTTTGCGTTGTTGTGTATTTATGCCAATGATTCTTGTGTCATTCTGTCCAAATTCCAGCGGATAGAACGATTTTTCTTACAAGTTGGTCTTCATTTTTCATATTATTGCAAGTACTTGGTAAATTGCACTCTCGGTTTGAGCTTTCAATTGATATAAGTGAAAGAGGGTTTAGTTCCATGTATTCTTTTGTTGCTTAAATTGTCTTGTCTCTAAACAAGTGAATTTTTATATGATTCTGTTTCTTTTACTGGAGATTATGAGTCTTGTGTTTGTATTGGCTTGTAGAATAAAAATATGAAAATCTATCACAATACTTTATCAAATCTGAAAATTTTCATTTTAGTTTATACATTATTTTTTATGAAGTTTAACCTGTAAGCCTAAATGCTGCTTTTCTCGTTATTTACATGTAAGATACTCGTGATATCAGCAATTATCTAGCCCTGGTATTCATCGTGTCAATCTACTATTTGAAACCAGAGTCGTGTGGCACCTACTTAGAGTTGTGAATTTGATCTAAGACAACTGGAACTTTCGTAGAATCTTTTAGATCAGCCAGTTGATTGTCGTTCTTTGTTTTCTTCATTGCAGCAAGGGTAACCTCAAAGCTCACAATATGTCGGACCTTGAAGCCCCCTTGCGTTCAAAGAGGAAGAAGGTCTGGGTGGACTATTTCGTTCAATTCCGATGGATTATCGTTATATTTGTTGTTCTCCCAATTTCCTTCACTCTTTACTTCCTGACATATCTGGGAGATGTCAAATCAGATAGGAAGTCCTTCAAGCAGCGCCAGAAGGAACATGATGAAAATGTACAGAAAGTTGTAAAACGCCTCAAAGAGAGAAATCCGTCAAAGGATGGTCTTGTCTGCACAGCACGTAAACCATGGATTGCTGTTGGTATGCGTAATGTTGACTACAAGCGTGCTCGACACTTTGAGGTTGATCTATCTGCCTTCCGTAATGTCCTTGACATCGACAAGGACAGGATGATTGCAAGAGTTGAGCCCTTAGTTAACATGGGTCAGATTTCTAGGGTGACAGTCCCCATGAATCTTTCCCTTGCTGTGGTTGCTGAGCTTGATGACCTTACTGTCGGTGGCCTCATTAATGGCTATGGAATTGAAGGAAGCTCTCACATCTATGGCCTGTTCTCTGACACCGTTGTGGCTTATGAGATTGTTCTAGCAGATGGCCGCGTTGTTAGGGCTACTAAGGATAATGAGTACTCTGATCTTTTCTATGCTATTCCATGGTCTCAGGGAACACTAGGACTTCTTGTTTCTGCAGAGATCAAACTCATTCCCATTAAGGAATACATGAGGTTGACATACAAACCTGTTGTGGGTAATCTTCAAGATCTGGCTCAGGCATACGTGGATTCTTTTGCGCCCAGAGATGGTGATCAGGATAACCCTGACAAAGTTCCAGACTTCGTTGAGACCATGATTTATTCTTCAACAGAAGGTGTGTGCATGACAGGGAGATATGCATCGAAAGAAGAGGCCAAGAAGAAGGGGAATGTGATCAATAGTGTTGGGTGGTGGTTTAAACCCTGGTTCTATCAGCATGCTGAGAAGGCACTGAAGAAAGGGGAGTTTGTAGAGTATATCCCAACAAGGGAGTATTACCACAGACACACTAGGTGTTTGTATTGGGAGGGAAAGCTTATTCTTCCTTTTGGAGATCAGTGGTGGTTTAGATTTCTCTTTGGCTGGTTGATGCCACCCAAGGTTTCTCTGCTCAAGGCTACTCAAGGCGAAGCCATCCGGAACTATTATCATGAGATGCACGTTATTCAGGATATGCTTGTTCCTCTATACAAGGTTGGGGATGCTCTAGAGTGGGTCAACCGCGAAATGGAGGTAGTACCTTTTTATTAGTTTTTTCATATGTTAACTTTTGGTTCAGTTGTCTTTTTATATTGTCATCCCTTTCTTCTTTTAAGACATTGAATTTGTACATTTGCTATGAATTAAATTTGGTGGTTTTCTTAGGATGACGATTGGTCAGCAGTGAATTGTATCTGAAATCTGTTTTAGCAGCCTGGCATGTTTTTTTTTTCCTTTATTTTGTTGTGTAGGGTACTAGCATGCTGCTAAAAGTAACTTTGAAACATGGACAAGAACCCTGTTTGATAGAACTTTCAAGTTTGTTTAGCATTCTATGTTTTAATCAAATATTTAATTATGTGGAATTGATTTCTACTACATAAAGCATCTGCCCCTCCCATGGGTATTTTTGTCTAGAGAATCTTTGCCTCTTAATTAGGGTAGCTGAAAGGCATTGAGTTCGTAATCAAACATTTTTGTTTGTTTTCCTTTTCCAATTTAGTAGTACAGCATATGATTAGCGGTAGTAGTGGTCAAATTACCCAGCTTCAGGAATTTATTTATTTATTTATTTTTCAAAAACACCTGGTCATTTACCTTCTTTGCGATGTCTTTAGATATACCCCATCTGGCTCTGCCCTCACAGACTGTACAAGCTGCCAGTTAAAACCATGGTGTATCCTGAACCAGGCTTTGAGCTACACCGCAGGCAGGGAGACACACATTATGCTCAAATGTACACAGATGTCGGGGTCTACTATGCCCCGGGGCCCGTCCTAAGAGGAGAAGTTTTTGACGGTGCAGAGGCAGTTCATAGAATGGAGGATTGGCTGATTGAGAATCACGGATTCCAGCCACAGTATGCAGTGTCCGAGCTTAGCGAGAAAAACTTCTGGAGGATGTTTGATGCTGGCCTCTACGAGCACTGCAGGAGGAAGTATGGAGCTGTCGGAACCTTCATGAGTGTGTACTACAAGTCGAAGAAGGGGAGAAAGACCGAGAAGGAGGTGCAAGAAGCTGAGCAAGCCCACCTTGAGACTGCGTATGCNTACCATGTTTCTTCCAAGTCACTGGGCTGTTGGTTTATCTAACGAAGTCCCAAATTGCAAAACAATCAAAAGAATTTCAAGGGTATGGAATGGCTTCAAGACATTAGCAGCCTCTGTAACTCTTAACTTTTATTATTAGTTTTTTAATCTCTTGTGAAAAAGCTTCTTGGAGTAAAACTAGCTAAACATGTATTTGGTAATGATTTGGGTTAGAAAAATAAGTGTGCACAGATCTTTCTGTTTAAACTTAGTTGGAACTTGGATGGAGAAGTGTTAGAAAGTTGCTTTATATTGACGGTGTTTCTGTGATGGCCGTCTAACTCGATGTGGATGAATAATAGTGATTGATGGATTGAATTTCTCCGTTGGAATTCGACTACAAACAATAGTAAACTTGTATTAACTAGTAAAAACACGAATTTATGTAGTTCAGCCCCTCAAAAAGATATTTTACATTCACGGTGGTTTTTCACTATATGAAAGAGATTATAAAAGAGTAGAATCTCAAGGTGAGAGCTCTAGTTAGTATATTCTATGTAGTGTCTAATTTCTGTTGAGTCTTGAGCGTGTAGAGAATGTCTTGAGTAAATTATATAGATAAAGATGAGATTTACTAATTTTGAGAATGGAAAACTGTACAATGGCAATTACAATTTTGGGTAATTATACAAGAATAAATAACTATCTACAAAGTCGAATATTGAGCCTTATGTTAGTAATGCGTCTTAAAGCTACTTTCCAGAAAGCGTAGTTGCCTAATTTTATAGCGTTCTTCTAGATGCTTCCCTATGTGTGATGACCTTCTGAGGCTAAACTTTCCTCCTTATGTTAGTAATGCGTCTTAAAGCTACTTTCCAGAAAGCATAGTTGCCTAATTTTGTAGCGTTCTTCTAGATGATTCCCTATGTGTGATGACCTTCTGAGGCTAAACTTTTCTGTACAACAGGTAGACACAATAATATGTAATTCTCTCTTCTCCGATAAGCTAACTGCATTTTGTAGAGTTTAGGCCAATTATGCGGTCATCTCTTTGTGATCGTCAAAACCCACACAACATTGTCTGAAAAAAAAGAGCACTAAAGGTCTTGTTTCAAGTACCAAGGATTGTATAAAGTGTTAATGCATCTGTGGAAAAGAAGAAGAAAAATTACCTCACTATGGACTGACTTTGAGATACGAGACCTGTGATGACTCAATGACTGATGGCTACATTGTCCGGAGGCGTATTTGACCATAACTATAAGATGGTCTTAATAATGACTCAATAATTGTTGGGTCTACTCTAGATCGTATACAGACCTATAGCTCAATAATTGACGCTACACATTGTCGACGTATTATAAATTTCACTTCTTTTTTCTGAAAATGAAAGACAATGAGAGTTGATGATTAGTGTCAATACCATTCTCTGTTTGGCATACATGATTGGGGAATAGGATTGAGATAAATAATCCTAGTCTTATGATTGAAGACAAATTTTGATCGAATAATTAATTTGTGACCAAATATGGTCTCATGTGTTGTAATAAGGGTGTTTGTGGCTGATTTGGCTGGTTTGAATCGCCAAATTATAAGAGAAATTGTGATATATATCCATCTTTTTAAACTTTATTCTGTAAATATCCACCTTTTTTAATTTATAGCAAAATGTCCAGTTATTTACAATTTAGAAAAACGGTTAGCTAATAAATATTGTTTTTTCGGACTTTGCCCCCAATTAAAATTTTCAGTTTTTTTTGTTTTGCTTTTTCTGAATCTCTCGCTATTCTCTCTCTTATTCTTTTTTTTTTTTTTTCCTTTTCTTTCTCGTTCTTCCTTCTCTCTTTGGTTTTTTATTGTTCAGCCACTAAATTTCCAGATTCTTCTTTTCAAATCTCGGTCGTTCTTCTCGAATCTCCGGTGAAATCTCGTTATTTTCTGGTATTATTTTGGTTTATCTTCTTTTTCTCCGGCGTTTTTGGATTCATCTTCATCTTCTCCGGTATTTTTCTGGTTCTACTTCTTCTTCTCTGGCATATTGGTCGATTTCTTCGTTTGCATTGGTCGAGTTCAGTCTTGTATTTGATCTTGTTTAAGTATGCATAGTTTTCTTGATTTTGATTTTCGTTTTTTTAATCATATCTATCTTTTTGTGTTTGATTATATTGTGTATAATTTTGAGAATTTTGATTTATGCTTCTAATTCGTGTTACAATTATTGTTAATTTAAGTCTAATCTTGGGTTTTTTTCTTATTGTTGTATTTTTTTGAATTATATTATGTAATTAGTAATGGTTCATTATCTTTTTGTCGTGGTATGTATTATTATTGTAGTGATATATTTGATTTTTCTGGTAGTATATGGTTATGTTATTCTATTGTTTTGGTTATTGAAGATATTTAATATTCTTGTTTGGTTCATAATTTTTCGATCTTTGTATATGTGCTTTTTGTCGTGGTATATAGTATTCCTTTTATGCGGTTATTACTGATTACCATGTCAATATTTTACTGTTTAGTTCATAGATTTTTGGTCGTGGTATATATGATCTCTGTTTCTGTGGTTTTTAGTCATGAACTTTTTTAGCTTTATACTTCATATTTTTAACTTAGGCAAAAAAAAAATGTTGGAGGTTGGATTATTTAATTTGCGTGTATTCAAAATTAGTGGCACATGTGTTAGGAGGACATATGGGACACGAGAAGTATTTATTGACTTGTTACGTTATAGGCATAGAACTTCAAAAAGCTTTCACATTGGTTCTATTTGGCGATTGTTCAAAAAACTAGTTCAAAAAGCTTTCTCTGGTATTTATGCGATTGTTCTATTTACATTGGTCTAATTGTTTTAGACTTTGATCTTGTGTAGGTATGTTTTGATTTATTGATGTTGATTTCGTTGTGTATTAGATTTGGGATTTTTTTAATTGGTAATTTGTGTTATAATTAATGTTAATTCAAGTATAATCTTATTTTTCTCTTATGCATGTGTAGTTTTTTGTATATTCATGTGTGTTTTTTAATTTTTTTGGTAATTAGTAATGGTTCATTAGTTTTTAGTTGTGGTAGATGTGTTGTTGTAGTGGTATATATGTTTTTTTCTATAGTATATGGTATTATTGTTCACTGATTTTTTTTTTGTTGTTGTTTCTTCTTTGTTTTTTTTGTTCCTTTTGTTTTTTTCGTTGTTTTTTCGGTTTTTTGTTTTGTTTTTTTGTTTTTTTTTTTTTTGTTTTTTTTTTTACTTTTTTTTATTTAGTTCATTTATTTCTTGTGTTGGTATATGTTATTTTTGTCGTGGTACATATGTTTATTTATATAGTATAGAGAATCATGTAATATTTTTTTTACGTATTGTAACTGTTGAATTTTTGTTAATTATTTATTTTGTTATTATAGGGATGACAGTGATACCTATTATTATTCGTTACGATGGTTATTGGGACGAGAATAAAATGTATTCCTTCTGAATTACGTGCTCCGAAAAGGAAGAAAAGTGATAGGGATCATTAGTCTCTTTATATTGATTTTGCAGTTTATTTTTTATTTTGAAACAAATAGTTTTTTTTTTTTTTCCATAATCTAATACATGAAATTTTAGTCATGCTATATAAACATTTGGTCATGGTATATGACGTTACGTACTAGGTTCATATTCAGTATATTGAGGACATTGTTATTTTATTTCTAAATATTCTCTCTTTCAGGTATATGAAATTTTTGCTTTAGTATATTGAAATTTTGTCATAGTATATGAGTTTATATATCAGATTTATTACTTTAGATATTTTTATATTCTTATCTTGGTATCCGTGTTCTTACATTTTCAGGTACATGAATTTTCGGTCCTAGTATATGGAATTGTTGTTATGGTATATGAGGTTATATACAAGTTTCGTTAATTTAGATATTATATATTGTTATTTTGTTTCGTTGAAGACATAAAGTTATGAACTAAACAATATTATTCTAAGTTAGCAATTATGAACATAACAATATTTGTATTAGTATTTATGAACCAAACAGTCTATCAATGAATTGTAGATTCATTATAAAATCGGTATATTCAATACATATTAGAGGAAGCCACAATGCTCCTTTTCAGCAATTCATGTATCCAAATAGAAATCTATGAATTTTTATACTCAAATTCATGTACTAGATACTCAAATTCATATACAAAACAATTTAAAAGAATGACAATAAGTAGTTAATACTAACTACTCAAGTTTATCTAGTTTCATTTAGATGACAAGAAGACTATCATCCACTATGAAACATAATGAACCACTACGAAAATCATGCTCTTTGTTACATTCATATCAATGAAATGTCCAAAGCAAGTCTGCTTGAATTGTTTTCTTTGCTCTATACTCAGCTTATCGTTAGTGAGTTGTAGTATATATATCTTTGAATATATTTGGATTTTCTTCTGTTCTTGCCAATTTATTTGTGGTGTAATGTATTCCATTATAGCTAGAATCTGCAAATATATTAACGAAAAAAATAAGGTTATGAACGAAGGACGTAAACTTAATAACCAAACATAAATTAAAGTGGTACTGAAAAATTCATGTACCACGATGAAAAGTTCATGTACCGTCGTTCTCTCTCTCTCTATCTATCTCTCTCTCTCTCTCTCTCTCTCTCTCTCTCTCTTATTTTGATCAATTTTTTGACGAATTTTTGATGAAATTTTTCAAGTTTTCTAGCGTTTTGAGGTTTTTCTCTGACGAAATTTTTCATGTTTTTCAGTGTTTTGAGGTTCTTCTCTAGCAACGCTTTTAGCTGATTCGTTCTTTCATCTTTGAAGATATGTATTGTGTTATTGATATGAGTTTTTATTTTGATTTTGATTTATTATATTGTGTCTTATTTTGGGGCTTTTGATTTTCATTGCTAATTTGTTTTGCATATACTGTTAATTTCTTGTATAATCTTATTTTTTGTTATTAATTAATGTTTATTTATGTTATTCTATGCGTTTTTGAATTATTTTTTGTAATTGATACTGGTTCATGAATTTTGTATCATGGTATATAGGTTTTTTATAGTGGTATATAGTATTACTGTTCATTGCTTTTTATTGTTGAAGATATTCACTATTTTAGTTTAGTTCATTTTGAAGGGTACGAGAATGTTATGGATAGGATTCTATGTGGGGTCTAGAGAGTGGAGCCATTTATCTTGATTTATTTATTTAAATTGTATGTAGACTTGGTCATTATATTTCTTAGTTTCCTCTATTTTAGGACCAGTACGTGAGTTATGGTTGTTATCCTTAGTTTTAGGTATTTAATTGTTAGTGGGTTGTGTTGAGTATTGTATTTAAACTCTACTTTCAATAGATAATGCAGTTGAGAATTATTTTGAAACAAACCTTCGGTTTGTGATTGGAGATTTAAGCTCTCTCGAATGAGCTTAGTTTTATCTTATCCTTTATTTATCTAAAATTAAACAAAATAGGTAGAAGACAAAGAAAGACACGTTACACTCCTGTAACAGTTTCATTGCTAACTTCCCCAAAACCCATTATCCCTTCAAGAAATTTACAATCATTTTTATAGCTCACTTCCATTGTCATCTACAAACCCATTTATCTCTGTTCTAAATCCCATTTTTATAGCACACTTCCGTTTTGATCCACAAACTCATTTATCTCTATGTTTTAAATCCCAATTTGGAGCTTCTCTCTGTAAATTCTTTTGTTTAAGCGGCGACGATTTAAACATTGAGTTTTACTCTAGTAATAACATCCTTTGCATTGGAAATATTATTTGAATAAATCTCATTACTTTGGCCCAGCAAACTTGCAGAATCTATTTGTATAATATGTGGATATTTTTTGTATAGTTGCTAATCCAGTATGTATTTTTTTTTTTACCTATGTGTAGGTATTTCTTTTTTGGTTAGATGATGATCCAATGGTTATAATGATGTGCACTAAAAGACGTGCATCATTAATGTTATTTCTTTCTCTTACTTTTTAATATAAAAAAATTTGCAAAAAAAATTTTCATTGGCCAAATTGATACATATGCATAGGTAAAAAAAAAAAATACCTACTGGATTGGTGCCCTTTTTGTATTTATATACATATATATATAATATTTTTTTATTTTCCAATATATTTTAAATTTAAATTTAAGCTTTTAAAATTCAAAATTAATACTTTTTTTAATATTTTTTAATCAGTCCATTATAATCGTGTATCAAAAACTGGATTGTTCTTCCAGTTACTTAATCCTTCACTAAACACAATATCGGATTCAGTATAATCTTATCCAGTCTGATCTAATCCTATTGGTGTATCATTAGACTGGCAAGAAAGAGTCGATCCCACAAAGTATTAGTATTATTTTTAAATTAACCTAAACTATTTTTCTTCAAAATCATAATTCCAGCTACCAAGACTCCTTTCGCAAAAGAAGAAATTTTATGGGCAGAGTCCACCCTATATGAGGATCTCGCTGAGAGTATCAACACTATAAGGCCTCGTAGCATTAGTCTAGGTAATACAGCCAATATATCTTCTGAGGATACGGAGACAGATCCGGTCACTCCCAAAAGGGTCTTACTTCAAAAAGACACCCTTCCTAATGGTCGAACTGTGTACGGATTTTGAAGGTGTGGCGAGGTTAGCAATGGCCTCGTGAGTTTTCAAATAAAAAATGCCGAAGGGATAGAAGCAATTCCCCTCACGCTTGACAAGTTACAAGATGAGCCTTCAAACCCGCAAGACGGACTGAAAAAGATCAATTTGTGTGCTGAAGGAGACAAAAAACCGACTTTCATTTCTGCTAATTTGGATACTGAATTCGAATCTGCTTTACTCTCACTCCTCAAAGAATACCGCGATATCTTCGCTTGGTCTTACGAAGATATGCCAGGACTTAGTAGCAAATTAATCACCCACAAACTTGCTACTAATCCCACTATTAAACCTGTTAAGCAAGCAACCAGAAATTTCAGTACTCACATCTAGCTCCAAATTTAAAAGGAAGTCCAGAAGCTCTTTGATGCAGGATTCACCTGACCTTGCGTTCATGCTGTTTGGTTAGCCAATATTGTTCCTTTTAAAAAGAAAAATGGCCAAATCTGAATCTGCATAGACTTTTGTGATCTGAATCATGCATACCTGAAGGATAACTTCCCACTCCCGAACCTTGACATGCTCATTGGTGCCACGGCTAATCACGAGATGTTCTCTTTTATGGATGGGTTCAATGGCTATAATCAAATTAAGATGGACCCAGAAGACATGATCATGATGGCGTTTTGCACTCCTTTTTGAAATTTTTACTATGTGGTAATGCTATTCGGCCTCAAGAATGCCGGTGCCACATATTAGTGGGCTATAACTGCCATATTCCATGACATGATTCACGATTATGTCGAGGACTATGTCGCTGATCTCGTAGTTAAGTCCCGGGAATGAGAAATGCACCTCGACCAGCTAAGAAGAGTATTTCAATGCTGTCGACAATACAATCTCAAAATAAACCCGCTAAAATGTGCATTTGGTGTCTCCAAT